>JAULCC010265498.1:0-12345 GCA_032358795.1 Nuttallia obscurata | reverse complement strand
TAAAGTGTTAATATCAAAATTCAATGATTTATGTGGCTTTCTTATTTCAAATTCAGTGTTATATATAGCTGTCTTGTTAAAAATTAATGTAATATATGGCTGTCATTTAAATGCAATGTTTCATTTGGCTGTGGAGCCTCCGTGGCCAAGTGATTATAATCATTGACTTGCAATCTCTTAGCCCTTCACCGCTGTGGGTTCGTATCCCGGTCTGGGCACTTCTGATTTTCTAAGCGAGGGAAGCCTTCTAGCTGGCTTGCGGTAGGTCGGTGGTTCTACCCGGGGACCTCTGTGCTTAAAATAATGTAGAGAGGTCCCCGAGGTTTTCCTCCACCTGTAATGAGCAGGATGTCGCTATATGACTGATATACTGTTAAAGCGACGTTAAATTCCAAACAAAACAAAACACAAAATTCATTTGGCTGTTCCTTTAATATTCAATGTATGTTTAACTGTTTTTTATACTTCTTGTTATATACGATTGGAGGGCTCCATGACTGGCTGGTTATGGTCATTGACCTGCGATCTCTCAGCCCCTCACCACTGTGGGTTCGAATCCTGGTCTGGGCACTTCGGATTTTTCAAGTGAGGAAGCCTTATAGCTGGCTTGCGGTAGGTCGGTTGTTCTACCCGGGTGCACTCTCTGTCTGAAATTGTGTACAGAGGTCCCCCGGGGTCTTCCTCCACCTGTAATGAGCTGGACGTCGCGATATTACTGAAATACTGTTAAAGCGGCGTTAAATTCCAAAACAAACAAACAAACAAAAGTAGGTCGGTGGTACTACCCAGGTGCACTCTGTGCCTGAAATAGTGTATAGACGTCCCCCGGGATCTTCCTCCACCTGAAATGAGCTGGACGTCGCGATATGATTGAAATACTGCTAACACGACTTTAAATTCCTAATAAACAAACAAACATATACATTTGCTTCATTTAAATGTTTTACGGCTGTTTATTTGATTTCACAGTGTTATACGACTGTCATTGTAAACGAATATGTATGTCATAACTTTTTCTTTGATATGCAATATTTTATATGGCTGTATGTCTGAATTTAAAGCTTAAGCATAACGGAAGGGGTTATTGCCAAAACATACAGAATGCACATTAAATGTGTTTATAAATTGTATATTAAGTACTTTAAATTCTTATCTAAACGCTCCAACGTTAAATGTGATTCTGTTTCAATTTATTTTATTTTAACTTTCAGGATTGACCGCTACGTGTTCATGCACCGAACCAATAATCTGGATAATCTGACCGTCCGGATTCGTTATCCGACATACGGGACGTTGCGATTCGAGCTGGTTGGAAAGGATACAACGATAACTGACGAGGGTTACGATTATGACTGGATTGCAATTTACAAAATTTTCCTCGGGTAAAGTATTTTTACATCGGCTGGTTTAATTTGAGATTAAGGAATTTATGAGCCAGCTAGGATTTCATGCCACAATATACATCAACTTATTTAAGCTTTTCCCGTACGAATCAATTTCAATTTACTTAATATTGCGTTGCCGTCACGTTTCTGAAATATATCTGAACATTAGGAAAAAAGTAAAACTCATTTTCGCCATAAACTACTCCAGTTCGACGTGTGTCACCAGATGATTGACCCACTAAAAACCGAACTGTTTTTCATTTTTCACGATTGTTTAATGCATTGGACATTATTAAATAGTTTTGTAAATATCATGTGTTATAGGCACTCTTCATGCGATTTAGATTTATATACTTATTATGTATGAAAATCTCTCATAAATTACCTTTGACTTGACATGCCTGTAGGTATCTATTTGTAGACCTTATGCTTTCATCAAGATGGTGTAGTCTAAATAAGGCATAAATCTGTCTATTTGTCTGTCTGTCTGTTTTTATGTATGTATATGTACGTATTTATATCATAATTGAATAGGCTAATGCAGATCAGATGAGTCAAATGGTAGTTTTTATACAAAGCACATAAGATTGTATCACATTTATATCATTTAAAGGCTTATGTCATGCATGCTTCTACAAACTAGGCATTTTAAAGAAGAAAGATGAAGAATATAGACTGGTTTTTAAATCGAAATGTTATTTGCTCTTTGTTAGATTTATATATAATTTGTATGAACATATCGTCGGATTTACTTTGCAGCAATTTGGTTGCTTAGGGACGGAAACTATCAATAATATACAAAACAATTGTTGACTATTGGAAGATATTAATGAATAATTCGTGAAATATACTTTCAACTAACACGTATGTTGACCACAAAAGTGCCCGGGTCAAATTGCCCCTTGCAAAATATCATCGACTGAATCAAAGTAAGTTTTGAGGCATATGCACTTCTGTTGTCCAATACCCGTTCAAGTAAACGTGGAAATGGTATTGGTTAAAATTTAATACGGACCAGACGTGTAGCTTCTTTCACATTAATCTGAAAACGTTGTACTTTGAATATTTTCATACATTTTGTTGCATCTCTTGAAGTTATGAATCTCGTTTAAGAGCAAGAAATGACTAAAATTTTATTTTCTTAAAACGTTTCAGTAACGGTCTACAAGACTGTATCCCGTTTCCACCGATGCCAGCGATAGGTTGGGGACCAGCAAGAGCCGCGATGCAAGCCGGGATAGTACCGCTTAGTCATTTCACGGGGGAAGTGTCTGTTGACGATTTCGGTAAAGTTGAGATTCGATTTGGTACTGCAGACAAGGCAAGAATAGGTGACATGGTCTATGGAGGTATAATGTACACAGGAGGGGACAAAATGGAGGAACTTCCGGACATGGTCGTTCACCGTGTCGAGGATGGTGACGTCATATTTAACGCCATGACACCAGACAAAGGGGAATATGTTTTAAAATTACTTGTGAAGAGGGAGAATGAAAACGTAAAGGGAAGAGAATTTTGCAATTATTTACTGGTTTCAAATCAAAGGGAGAAAAATGGACGTTTCCCGAAGGACTTCCAGGAACGGCTCGGACCAAAGTTGCCAAATTTCATCACTTCCGGGCTAAAGCCGTCTAAACCATCCGGATTCCTCAGAACTGATCAGAGTGATTTCAAATTGAGTTTTACCCGGAAACATGACATTCAGCTGTCTGTGAATTTGTCAGGGGATAAAATCAAGCCATCTGAGGCACCATTGCTGATTTCACAGGAGGAGCGAGATGATAAAGCGCAGTATACTCTCAGGTAAGAAACTATTACCATAATGAGAGATGATTGTGAAGATTTCATTATCTCACTCGTCATAAAACCAAGGTAGAAGACATATTTAGAAAGTCCTTCAATTTGGAATTATTCTTCTATATCACCGATTCTCATTAAGATTTTGTGATTTTATCGTTATCTTTTAAGATAATACAGAAATGCCAACTTTGATGGAGGATAAATATTCATGAATTTGTGAAGAATCTTAACAAACATTAAAATAAGAAAGTGCCTGATTTAGTGCAAAGAATAAATCGATAAAAGCAGATGATAGAAATAAGAAGAATCAACGTATTTCCATATTGTATTAAAGGGAGACATCTGTCTAGGGTTTTTTCCCCACCACACACCAACAATGAACACCGTATGTTAAACGGTGTATCTCACATTACCAAAAATATCACGATTCCTTTACAGGTCAGATATGCATAGCAACAACAACATGAATGTTATGCAGTTGATATAATTTTTTTTTAAATTTATAATATAAAAAGGGTTTGTCGCCACAAAGAAAGAGTATTCAGAAAATTACCTTTCATAAACAGACCTAACTTAATTTGCATTGAATAGTATTTCCAAGACATAAACAGAGCTAGCACAACTTGTATTGAATAATATTTCCAAGATATAAAAGGAGCATGTACAACTTGCATTATGTAAATTTTCAAGACATTACTATTATAAAGAGTCTGATGTTCAATATTACAACTGTGGAGGGTCCATGCTTTGCCCATATACAACTGTGGTCTTCCGTCACCATAGAGACGCTAGAATAAATGTCATATGATCTGAACTTTGTCAGTTTGGCTTATATTCAGATAACAAGCGCCTTTATTCTCAGTAAAGGTCATTTGGATGTCACAAGTGCTCACAGTTTTGTTAAAAACTCGTATCTAGCACCACCTCCATAGACGCAAAATCTAATAATAGTGTTTTAATTGTATAAGTTTATTTCAACATGTTTGGAAAAGCCGCATAGAAAACAGTTAAGTCATTGATAAAGTCAGTAAGTTCTGCAGAGACTGCGAATTGTATGCACACCCTTACACATTTACAATAGTTGCAACAACTCACTACATGTATGTATCCTATAGAAACAGAACATATAGAACTAAAATATGTTTTTTCTCAACAGGTTGCCGGAAACCGGCCAGTACGGTCTCAAACTGCGTGGAACCTGTATTGAAGGTACTGTACACGAGCCTCTATACGATTACATCATAGATTACCGAAAAGTCAAGAAAAGGACCAAAAAGGAAATGACCATTAAACAAGAAGCAGAAAAATTCGATGAAAAGGGTGAGTAGCTTATTAATGAGGAGCGGTTATATTTAGTTTCCCATTCAAGACTTTAATTACAAAAGTTAGGTTACTTCAGGTTGAATGATTGATAGCTATATATGTTAAGTTCTGAATAACTGAAGTTCAGATAACGAACGTAATTGTATTTACTATCGATATATCGGTGCATTTGGTTTCTAAAACAGAATTCCTTTATGAGACACAGAAATAGTGTAATTCGTATATTGATAGCTAAAATAGCTTCCTAAAAAATTAAAGTGACAGCTGATATAAAGTTATTTCTTGCTTCCATACTTTTAAGTCCTGTGTGTGCACATTGATGAAAATATTGTACATATATCACTCGGTTTAACCTTTAGCCTGCTGAAAAGATTTTCGTCTGCTTAAAATGTCGTCTGCTTGGATTTTAAAATTCATCGGATTCTCCCAATATTTGGAGAAATAATTGACCGAGTGTCAAACAGCTTGGATCCGGATTAGACACCGAGTAACTAGGCGTCTGATGTGGATCCAAACTGTTTGCATATTCTATCACGGTCGCGCTAAGCAGGCTTAGTGTTAGCCTAGTCCATTATACGCACACTCAGATATATTCAGTATTAAAACATTTCAAGGTTTAAGTGAAATACTAATGTAGTCTGATATAGTTTCTATCCATTTATCACCTTGTAGAAACGGAACATATAAAAACAGTGGTTGTGAAACCTGTCGACGAGGAAGATGACGGTATATGATAATTTGTAAATTAAACTTGCTTGTCTAGTATATTGTGTGAGTTTGGTGATATAAAGATGGTGTTGGAAAGTTAATCAAATTGTTGAATAATCTTTGTTGTGGGCATCATTAATTCCGCCAATCATATTTGCAATGTCTTGAAAAGTGAATGTATTTCTCTCAAGTTTATTAATATTTCTTATTCGCAAAAACTCGTGTAATATCAGAACCAAATACAAAAAAGCATGTGAATATTCCTACTTCTTTGCACTTTACATTGAACTGAATATATAAAATATGTGTTAAATACATCATTATGACATGATTAATACTTTTTAACTTTATCTCTATTCTGCAAAAATGAACCAACTTTTAGACAACTATACCTATTTTTATTAATGTGATAACCGATCTTTAACTTCAACTTCAACCCATGCAAATGTTTATATTCATTTTATTGCACGTCGATTCTCAGGCCATAATGCATGTGTGGTGTACTGGTGTCTCTTTTTTCCATATTGTATTCGTTTTAAGAATTGGTTTTAGTGCATGTGAGTGGGTGTTGGGTAAAGTATTTTCTATACTTTGTTTATATTTTACCATAATAAAATCTGCAAAAGGTGTATAAAAATACTGGCATTATTCTGACACAGTCGTGTACATGTAATGTTAATCATGTAAGAAGGGTAGGCATGCATCAATTGTAGTATAATTAAAATGACAAAGGACTAAATGCTAACATATATTGGAATCCACATTGCGCCATTCTAACATCTTCACGGTGATGGTGTAAACATATCGGATGCCAGCACGTTATGTTTTTGTAACTCAAGGGAGATAACTTGCTTTTCACACAGCTTACAACAAGAAATTGAAAAAACTATTATCTTACCTAGTTATCACGTGATATGCATATCTATAGAAACAGAACAAGTAAATACCGTCATTGTGAAACCGGTCGACGAGGAAGATGGCGGTACACTTAATCATTTAAAACTTACTTAGCTAAACTACTATATGTGGTACTTTGGTGTTTTCTAGCAGGTGTTGAACTGATTTTTAAATTGTAAATATTTAGGTACATCCCTATTTCTCACAATCATGTTATCTCTTCAAAGCAGTTTTCTGTCCGTTTCCTCATTATTTCTTACATGTAATTATTTGTACATTTTACTCCATATCCATTACATTAACTCCATATATAAATTACATTATTATCATTTAATGCACATTTCATTGTAGACACTGAACTTGTAAATACCGTTGAGCAGAAACCGGTCGATGAGGAAGATGATGGTATATTGTTATATATATAAACGTACCTAGCTAGTCTAGTACATTTTCGTATTTTCTTGTTTGACAAATGGTGGTGGATAGTTTACCAGATCAGTTGAACATTTGATAAATGTTTAGTTAATCACTTATTTTACTAATCCTTTTAACTGTGCCATAGCCATTCTCTTTCCGTGTTTAAAATATTTCTTACTCTCAAAATTATATAACGTAATGTATCTCTTTAACCCATTTCGGCGCCAACTAGTTTTTATCTGCAAATAGTGCCGCTTGTCTCGATGTTCACATGAATATTTCTTGAATTTCTGTTTAAAAACAGTATCAGGATGTCAAACAGTTTAAATCCTTATATCACCGAGTTACTCGGCGTTTCATCTGGATACACAATGTTTGCAAAACTATCAACGAGTCGCCTATGATGGCGAAAGTATAAAGATATCATGAAAATGTCATGAAAGAGTTTTAAATCTTTATCGTGAATCAGAATTTAGTCACTCTATTTATAAAGTAATTTAATTGTCTTTAAGTAAGATTATTGCCAGTAATATTTACTCTGCCATGTTTCCACGTGCTTCCCGACGAATCACAAATCTTACTGCTCTCCTACTCTTTTATTTCATCTTTCAATACGAATGTCATAGGCCATAGTCGTACCTTATGGCATTTCCTATATTTTCCACATGAAATAATTTGGATATGTTAATACAGTCAGTACAGCAGATAGCATGGTTTCTTAAGAATGTTACATGACAATCCGTGAACATCAAATGTGTGGAATCCACATTGCATGAAAGCCAACGCCTTCATATTGCTGGTGTGAACAAGGCAAATACCAGCACATTACTTAGTTGTCAATCAAGATAGAGAAATTGCTTTTCATATGCTGACTACAAGATATTGAAAATGTATATAACATATGTATCATTTGATACATATCGCATTGTACAAACAGAGCGTGTGAATACAGTCGTTGGGAAACCACTCGACGAGGACGATAGTAGTGTATTGATGTACATATACTTAGCTAGCCAAGAATAGTGTTGGTACTTTGCTGTTTTCAAAACGGTGGTGACTATTTACCAAATCTATCATCAATCTAGCCATTTAAACTGTTTCAAAGCAGTCCTCTTTCCACTTTCTCAGTAGTTTTACACACAGAATTATGAAATATTATGCATATTTATGACATCATTGAGAAATTATAAATAGTAATTGAACACTGCAGTTTTAGCTCTTTATCACGAATTAGACATAAGAAAATCTGTTTATAAAGTAGTTTTATTATCTTAAGGTTAGGTTCTAGCCAATAATATTCACTCTGCCTTATTTCCGCGTGCTTTACGACAAAATACAAATCTTATTGATTTGGTTTGGTTTTCTCTTCATTCGTCACCTTTTTCTTCTTCTTTGTTTTAATAGTAATTTATTATGTGGCAAAGCAGTCCTCTTTCGCTTTCTCAATTGTTCATACATACAAGAATGTGTAATGTAATGCATCTTTATGACATCATTCAGACAGCATGAAAATGTCATGAAAGTGTTGCAATTTTAAATTTTAACCGTGAATCAGAAATAAGTCACTCTTTTTTTAAAAAGTAGATTAATTATTTTGACAATACATTCTTGGCATTGATATTAACTATGCCTTATTTCCTTGTGCTTCCGGACGTACCACGAATCTATTACTGTCGTATGGTTTTCTTTTCTTTTATCATCCGTTGATTCTTCTTTGTTTGTATTACATGTAGTTTGTAGTGTCTGTAAGTTGGTGTGTTTTTTTAAATGTTTCTTCAGTATCTTGTCTTGATACTAGAATAAAATCTGCTGAAATTGAGTCTTAAATAAAGTTGAGCATATACTACATTTCAAAATGCAATAGTTGTAGGAATGTTAATTTAGTCTGTATAACAGATAGCATGGTTTCTTAAGAATGTTACATGACAATTCTCGAATATCAAACTTGTGGAATTCACATTGGATTAAAGCTGACGCCTTGGTGTAAAAATGTGATATGCCTGCAATTAGCAAAGCTGTTACTAAAAGGAAAAGTCTTTCTTTTCACAAATCTAGCTACAAAACATTGTCAAGATATTTAAACAGGTATTATTTGATGCATATCTCATTATTGAAACAGAACACGTGAATACAGTCGTTGAGGAACCTCTCGACGAGGAAGTCGAATCTATTGTTGTAGTTTGGTGTGTTTCTTCTATCATCCATTTATTCTTCTTTGTTTGATTTCGTTTGTTGTAGTGTTTTAAATCTTTCTTCATTATCTTGTCTTGATACCAGAATAACATCTGCTGAGAATGAGTCTTAAATGATGTTGAGCATATGCTACAGTTTCAATAGTTGTAGGCATGTTAATTTTATCTGTTACATGAAAACTCGCGAATATCAAACTCCTGGAATCCACATTGCATTAAAGCTGATGCCTTCACAGTGCTGGTATGAACATGTAATATGCCTGCAATTAACTAAGCTGTTACTTAAAGGAAAAATCTTTCTTTTCACATACTTATTTGTAATTTTAAAAATATTTAAACACGTACAACCTGATACATATCTCATTATAGAAACAGAACAGGTGAAAACAGTCGTTGGGGGACCGCTCGACGAGGAAGATAGTGATATATTGTTATATGTAAACTTACTAAGCTAGCCCATAGTTTTGTTAGTTCTTTGGTGATTTCAAAACGGTGGTGGAAAGTTTACATAATATTAGATTAATCTTATCACTAATTCTGTGTCATAGCAGCTCTCTTTCCGCTTTCTAGAAAGTTCTTACAGACATAATTGTATAATGTAATGCATATTTATGACACCATAAGCCCTTTGGGCTCCAACTTGTTTTCGTCTGTTTATATTGCCGTCTGTCTCACTTGCATGTCTGTTCAAATACCGTATCAGAATGTCAAACAGTTGCATCTGGATTCAGATTGTTTGCAAAATATCACCGAGTCGCCTATGGCAGCGAATGGGTGTAGATATCATGAAAGTTTTGCAGTTTTAACTCTTTATATTGAATCAGATAGTAATCACTTTATAGTTGAATTATCTGGACGTTAGATTCTTACCGCTAATTTTCACTAAATCTCATTTCCTTGTTCTTCCCGACGAACAACAAATCTACTGTTGTAGTTTGGTTTCTAATGTTGTAGTTTGGTTTATCATCTTCTATCATCCATTTATTTTTCTTTGTTTGATTTCGTTTGTAGTTTCTGTTAGTTGGTGTGTTTTAATCTTTCTTCATTATCTTGTCTTGATACTAGAATAACATCTGCTGAAACTGAGTCTTAAATGATGTTGAACATATGCTTTATTCCCACATGCAATAGTTGTAGGAATGTTAATTTAGTCTGTATAACAGACAGCATGATTTCTTCAGAATGTTACATGACAATGATCGACTATTAAACTTGTGGAATCCACAATGCATTAAAGCTGACGCCTTCACAGTGCTGGTGTATACAAGTTATCCATGCCTGCAATTAACTTAACTGTTACTAAACGGAAAACAGTTTCTTTTCACAAACCTAGTTACAAGTAATTGTAATGATATTAAAACATGCATTACTTGATACATTTCTTATTATAGAAACAGAGCATGTGAATACAGTCGTTGGGGAACTGCTGAACGAGGAAGATATTGGTATATTGTTATGTTTAAACTTACTAAGCTAGCCCATAGTATTTTTAGTATTTTTGTGATTTCAAAACGGTGGTGGAAAGTTTACGTATTCTTGATCAATCTAATCATTAATACTGTGTCATAGCAGTCCTCTTTCCGCTTTCTCAATAGTTCTTACACACACAATTGTGTAATGAAATGCATCTTTATTGGGGCCTCCGTGGCCGAGTAGTTATAGTCGTTGACTTGAAATCTCTCAGCCCTTCACCGTTGTGGGTTCGAATCTCGGTCTGGGCACTTCGGATTTTTCAAGTGAGGAAGCCTTCCAGTTGGCTTGCAGTAGGTCGGTGGTTCTATCCGGGTGCACTCTGTGTCTGAAATTGTGCACAGAGGTCCCCACGAGGTCTTCCTCCACCTGTAATGAGCAGGACGTCGCTATATGACTGAAATACTGTTAAAGCGACGTTAAAATCCAAAACAAACAAACTAAAAGGCATCTTTATGACATCATTAACCCTTTTGGCTCCATCTTGTTTTTGTCTGTTTATAATGCCGTCTATCTCAATGTTCAAAGTGAAATATTTCTTTCAATTCTGTTCAAAAGCAGTATCAGAATAACAAGCAGTTGCATCTGGATTCAAATTGTTTGCAAAAGTAGCGCCGAGTCGCCTATGAAAGGGTAAAGATATCATGAAAGTTTTGCAGTTTTACATTTTTATCGTGAATTAGAAATTAGTCACTCTATAGTTAAATCATCTTGACGTTAGATTATTTCCGACAACTATCACTCTTATTCTCTTATGCTTCCCGTCGAACCAAAATTCTTATTGTCGTGGTTTGGTTTTCTCTTCTTTTATCATCCGTTTGTCTTTGTTTGAATTCGTTTGTAGTGTCTGTTGGGTTTTTGTTAATCTTTCTTCCGTGTCTTGTCTAGATAGCAGAAATAAAGTCTGCTGAAAGTGAATGTCATTAGTAATAGCCTAACTAATGTCGTTCATGTGCTATTTTCTCAGCATGTATTTTATGGTATGTCTAATATATTCTGTTTATATTCGTGGTAGATTTATAGTTTATGTAAATGCATTGCAATTGCTAATAAATAAAATATATCGGCCATAAATATCACTGAAATTATCTTGACGTTAGATTCTCGCCAATACTATTCACTCTGCCTTTTTTCCTCGTTATTCCCGACGAACCACAAATCTATTGTTGTAGTTTGGTTAATCTTCTATTTTCATCATCCGTTTATTCTTTTTTGTTTGAATTCGTTTTTAGTATCTGTTAGTTGGTGTGTTTTTTATCTTTCTTCACTATCTTGTCTTGATACCTGAATAACATCCTTGAAAATGAGTCTTAAATAATGTTGAGCATATGCAACATTTCCACATGCAATAGTTGTAGGAATGTTAATTTAGTCGGTAAAATATATAGCATGATTTCTTCAAAATGTTACATGACAATTCTCGAATATAAATCTTGTGGAATCCACATTGGATTAAAGCTGACGCCTTCACAGTGCTAGTGTAAACAAGTTATCCATGCCTGCAATTAACTTAACTGTTACTAAACGGAAAACAGTTTCTTTTCACAAGCTTAGTTACAAGTAATTGTAAAGATATTTAAACATGTTTAATTTGATGCATATCTCATATTTTAGAAAGAGGGCATGTGGATACAGTCGTTGGGGATCCGCTCGAAGACGAAGATAGTGGTATATTGTTATATGTAAACTTACTTAGCTAGCCCATAGTATTTTTAGTACTTTGGTGATTTCAAAATGGTGGTGGAAAGTTAACGTAATATTTGATTTATCTATTCACTAATACTGTGTCATAGCAGTCCTCTTTCCGTTTTACCAATAGTTCTTATACAAAAAATTGTGTAATGTAATGCATCTTTATGACCTCATTAACCCTTTTGGTGCCAGCGTATATTTGTCTGCTTATAATGTTCACAGTACCTATTTCTTGCACTTCTGTTCAGAAACAGTAGCAGGATGTCAAACAGTTTTATCTGGATTCAGATTGTTTGCAAAAATATCACCGAGTCGCCTATGGCAGCGAATGGGTGTAGATATTGTGAGAGTTTTGCAGTTTTAACTCTTTATTGTGAATCAGAAGTTAGTCACTCTATAGTTGAATTATCTGGACATTAGAGTTTTTGCCAATACTTTTCACTCTGCCTTATTTTCTTGTG
>JAULCC010265387.1:0-12345 GCA_032358795.1 Nuttallia obscurata | reverse complement strand
CCCATGTGTATCAGTGCTACACCCCCCCCCCCATGTGTATCAGTGCTATACACTGGGCACATAAAAGTGCTATACACTGGGCACGTAAAAGAATCAGAGAGTTCTAAAGAAGAGTTATGTGTTTCTGCTTCTCTCTCTCTGGGACATCCATTAGCCCTTGCTGGCATAAAGAGATGTAAAACAAACTAACAAAAAAAAACAGGTACAGGTTATATGGCACACTTTCTGGATCCACATCTCATTAACACCAAGATAAAATCAAAGTATTGAAAGAACTGATGATGGGTTCAACCTGTGATGCTGGGATACTAAAGGAAACAAGGCATTTTTATTATCAAGATGAAATGAAAGCATTATACTTTTGTAAGAAAAGGGTTAAGGTTAAGAAAAACAAGTAACAAATATAATACTAGGGCTGTGAATAGCAAACATACAAATAAGATAATTTCAACTAAATATATATCAAGCGCCGCAAAAAAAGTCGTCCGTATCATCGATTATAACGCGAATAAGGCCATGACAGTGGCTTTCAATGATTAGGTATAAAATAAATACCAGAGCTTTTGAATGCTTCGCACTGGACTCAGCAGTACACACATATTGCTGAGTTTTTCAGTGACTTTAAATGCTATTACTACATTACTACTTCATTTTTAAAGTTTGTTCAATAACACCACTTAAATAAATACATTGCTTGAAAGTCAAATATATCGGGCGCTGGAAAAAAATATTCATTCGCCTTTAAATTTTCGTTTATGCAAAAATAGACTTTATGGCATGATTTAAAACAGCATGTGGTGTGTAAACTGTTATTTTTTCAATAGATGACATTTATCTTGAAAAGTCTGACTAATGTATACAACAAGAAATGGTTGTGTTGAGACCTACTTTTCCTATAGCGGTCTAAAGATTGAAAAGACAGTTTTGCTGGTGATGACTAAGAGAGTTCAACCATAGGTTGAACCAATCAAAAATATGAGAAATGGATTCAGAAACTTCATTGCTGCTGAAGAAACTGATTTGCAGAAAATTCATTACTAAAACCCCTATAGGGGTTTCCCTTAACTAGATTGTTTCCCCTGATGAGTTATCGTTATTTGCTACATATGTGCATGCGTGAAAATATTTTCCACTTCTGTTGACTCCAGCTACTATCATAACATGCATTCTCACCTAGAGATTGCTTGATAATTCAGCCAATAGAGGATATAAACGAAGAAAATATCATTGAAATAGGGTAGTGTTTTCCACCGGAGGGTCAGAAATCTACCAAGGGACGAGGCTTTGCCAAGTCTTTCCGTAGAGAGTAATAATGAAATAACTAATGGATGGATTTTTTTTTCTCCCATTAACAATAGACTATTTACTTATTTCTTCTACAAATCATATGACATGTGAGATAGATCTCACATGGGCAAATTCCCTATCTCACATGGGCAGAAATGAGAGAATGTTACAAATCATAAAAATTATGTTACCAAATATATAAGCATTTGATGTTTATGTAAAAAACTAAAATCAAACTCAGCATTAATGAACTGACAAAATGCCATTATAATTTATAGTCTGTAAATATTTTGAATTTAATAATCCAGTGTTTATTTTTATTACTATTATGAGAAGTTATAAAGCGATGGATGATTCACTTTGAATTGTTAGACTACTTCCCCGATTTGGTTTCTGCTGACACGATTGGCATTTAAACTTATTTAGATTATTTAATCTTTCACATTTGAATCAAGTTGTTGAAAAAAAAAATAAAGCTATATCAAAATTAAAAATTTGAATTGTTGGACAAAGGATAAATGACAAAAAAGATGAAAACTAAAGTAAGTGTCAGCACACAAACGACAACTCACTTTGATTTGGTAAGACTGATGTGGGTGGATTATCTTAAACGCTTTGGTGTGTGTTGACAAGAAATGATAAAAACTGAACAAAAGTGTCAGCAAACAAACAACAACTTGGCTGATTCCATAACTCATTAATGTGGCGGATTCACACAAGAATTGCCGATTGAAATAAGTGTCAATAGACACTTCCCTACCAAAAAGGTCAACTACACTGTCACACGTTGCTCCTTTCATTGGTTACAATCATGTTTATTCATGATTTTTAATGACTTCTTCTAACTTTTAGCTGCAGAAGGGATAGTTTATGGGATTAAGGTTAGTTTTCATTGATGCTGTCTTGAAGTTCTGTTTTTATTTTCTCACAAAAAATAAGACTCGCAGTAAAAGGTATACTCTCTCCTCTTATATCCGTGGTACCCATATTTCCGCGGAAGTCCCAATTTCTGCTTTAAACAAATCACCCCGCCACCTACTGTACCCCTGATGTAACCTACTTCCGCTTCCCGTTTGCAGTGAACTCTGTATACATACAATCAAATTCAAAATACTATCTGAAATAGTCAATTACATGGGTGCAGTTGAAACAGTTGTGTCAATCCAATTCTGCATCAGTGACAAACCCATACAAGTAAATGGCGGGAAAAATGTGTAATTATTACAATAGTGCAGTAAACGCACACAGACAATTGTATTTCTTATGTTAGTACAGTTTTTACAAATACCGTGGAAATATGAGAAGCAACCTTTAAATATGGCGTCAGCATGGACTTGATTATCGTAACGTTTTCGATTGGAATACTGACATGAAACAGGTTATTGGTAGCTGGGTATCCTTCAGAAGATTTACAGTCGTTTCGCCCCCCTGACAGTTTCGCTACAGTCATTTCGCTACCCAACCTAAAGTCGTTTCGCTACCCAGTCAATTTCGCCACCCTGTCAGTTTGCAACCCGATTATAAAAAAAAACAGGTTTAAGATTATTAGGGTATATGTGTGTTAAAAAGGATGTTTTAAAGTACTAATATTCATCTCGTATATATTGTGAATTAAATACAAAACGATAATAACACAAAGAAAGACTTAGAATCGGGACATGTGTAAGGAAATGGCGCGGCATTGAAATCCGACTGATACATGGAAACATGTCAGCTAGGATTTTTGTACAACGTAAAGTAAATGTCAGAAATCAACATTTAAAAACTGCATACATGGCAATCATTTTAATTGGTACCAGGTACAATCTAGATGTAAGATCCCATATGTCAGTTGTAGAGTACCTCAGCTTATTGTCCGGATCAAGTCAGACAGTAAATATATCAAATATGAAAGAAACAATTGTTACAAGTTTCAAAAATGAAGCACATCGCAAATAAAGTGTAGATTAGCCGTTTGATCAAAGCCTACACAATGCAGGTTTAGTCACCGCAAATAAAGTGTAGATAGACCCAGGTCAGACAGATGATCTCTAATTATATATTTAATTCATTTATTAATTAAATAGATAAATATATAGTGCAATACATGGTACTTATATAGTTTTATATGCTTCATACCTTCTCCGTTCATATTTAGTCAGTCATATGATTGTCTGTATTTGTACATGTATATATAATTCTCATGGGACATTGGCCCATTGAGTGATATAAATAAAAACTTAAAACTAAATTTATATATATATATATTTGTATTTTTTGATTGGATTAAACAGCTGTCGTGTATAATATTGTTATGATTAGTTATACCTCTACTGTTATTGCAATTAACATCCCTTATTGTCTTTGACACTTCTCACTCCATCGACTAGTATCTCAACGATTAAAACAAAGATGCAAACGGCCTACTGCAATCTGTATCAAAAGACACCTAGGATATGGATGTTGAAACATCCCAGGATGTTAATGTGTGTGAAATGTTTCTGTATTTTTTAAATGTGCTTGATATGTAAGTAATTTGTTGAAACATGTTCTCTGGAGGTACATGTATGCATTTTTTTGTGTAAATGTGCTGATTTCATTAAAAAGTATTGAAATATAATTATTTTTTGTGTCAAAGTAATGCAGTCCTCTCTAGTATAAGACCAATCCTACATACATTTATCAAGTACAGACCCAAATTTAATCGGCCAAAGATCCGGAGCGAAGCTGTTGTATAGATATGACTGATATAGTAACTCAGATTTAAAGCTGTTTTAATCCATGTTTTAGGTTAAAATGTACAATTACATATACTATCTAAAGCGTATATTGCAAATCTGTTAAAAATATAAATAAATGGGTTCATAAAGACTGAATGGTAATCGATAAAATACTGGGTAGCGAAACGACTTCTGGCTAGGTAGAGAATCAACTGTAGCGAAAGACTTAGGTGGCGAAAGTGCAAGGTAGTGAAACGCCAAGTGGCGAAACGACCAGCACCCCTTCAGAATAAATTAAAGAAGGCATGACTGTAAGATTTTCTAAGATAAGTGATTTTAAGCTTTAATTGTTTTGAATTCATTGATAAGTACCACGGGCATACGAGGCGCCAGTATTTAACCATATATGCTCATACTGGTAGGCCTAGTGCAGTCTGAACAGAAGTTTTTCATGAGTGACAATATTGAAGACTTTAAAGAAGTCAAGGAGTATTAAATCACCTTAGCTTTTCTGATTTTAGATAAATATAGGATCTAGACTAGTTCTTTAATTTCTAGGAAACATTATTAGGTTGATACCAAAGTGAGGGTCGCGCTATTCAAACTCAGTTAATCAAGTTACAAGTTAGATTTAAAATAATTTTTATTAAATATTACGAAAACATATATGCAAATATTTAATGTAAACTTTATAACGGCCGATTGAAAATAGTTTTTGGGGGTCTAAAAGTTTATATTCGCGGACATTAGTAAGCAGGTATCCCAGTCTTAAGTCGCCCTCCCGCAGCGTTAGGCTTTTCGCCACGATTATGAAAACAGAAGGTTAGAATTATAAAGTATATTAACTGTTACCTAAACAAAAATTTTGCTACGATAAAAATTTGCATGCGGTGTCGTATACATTTTCCAACTTTTCTATCTATTCTTGGTCGACAAAATGGTGCCTGCAGACGACGAAATTTTCGGGTGTAAAATTTTATGGAATGAAATGGTACCTGCATATCCCCATCATCTGTCAAAAAACTGTAAAAACGGTAAATTTTATATGGATTTTCATAATATCTATGGCATATGAAACACCATGCCTCTCAAAGAAAAAATATTGTTGACTTTGATTTAAATTATAAGTTTATCATGAAAAAGTAATGATACATTTGGTCTAAAATACGCGATGGAGAAATGGAGCGCAATGGAGACAAAATATGCAATGTAGATGGAAATTTAAAATATCAGTGTATAAATAAATAATTAAAGCTTAATTGTCACCAGAAAAACCAATTTTGGAAATTTCCATCTCTATTGCATATGTTGAAATTTTCATTGCACGACCTTCAAGATACGATAAAATCACTCTAAAAGGTTAGATTAGATCTATATTTTATTCTAAAAAATTTCATCTTTAAGTTGTGTAGACAATTCATGTAATACATCATTTTGTGATTTAAAACTTAATTAGCAGAAGAAACCCCGAAATTGGAAATTTCCATCTCCCACTGCGCGACAATAAGAATACGATAAAATCATCCTAAAAATTTAAAATGATAGTCCATTTTTAAAAAATGCTTACTCTAAAATATATGTCAACAATTAATGTTATAAAACATTTTATAAAGCTTAACTAGCACCAGATACATCGAAATTGGAAATTTCCATCTCCATTGCGTATGTTGAAATTGCCATTGCACAACCAAAAAATGATGATAATTTATAAAGCTTAATTAGCAGCAGAAACACCGAAATTTTGTAATTTCCATCTCCAATGCATATTTTGTACTCAGTTTCTCCATTGCGTATTTTAGAACTACCTATACAACTGATAATAGATAATAAAGCTATTTGTAATAATATTAATAATTCAGGGAGACAATTAATAATTGATAAGGTTCATTTCTGTAAAATTATTTTGAAATTGGGCTAGCAGTTTCTGAAGAAAAGATTTTCAAAGTCTTCCATATATAGCCGAATATAATAAAAACTAGCCCTGCCTCCTGGCAGGATGCAGAATTCTACATTCTTGCCCCCGGCGGCCATGTTTTTTTGCTAATCAAGATGATTTTAAGGAATTTGATAAAGGGTCACCTAAGGATCATTTCTCTGAAATTATTCTGAAATTGGCAATGGTGTTTCTGAGATGATTTTCAAATTATTTCCTTAAGGTTGCCATGACAACCAGAGTTCTGCATGAAACTAATTTTTGTTAAGAGATATGGAAGAGGAACACCTAAAGAAAATTCCTGGGAAGTTTGTTGAAAATTGGCCAACCAGTTCAGGAGGAGAGGATGTTTGAAGGAAAATGATGACGACGGACGGTTGACGGACAGTCCTTTATCACAACAACTTACCCTTTCCTCGACAAGAGCACTTTGAGAGAAGAAGATTCCACTCCAAACACCGATTTAAATATGGTTGAGGTGGGTTGATGCTGTTCGCACGTGGGCAACAACTGGTCATTTTTATCTGAGCTCAGGATTTTTACGAAGTTTATTCATCTGGCAATTACGCCAAAGCAATTGTTTAGGCTATATACCCTTTCATAATACGGTAATTATACCATAACGATGCTATTTAAACAGGATGGAGTTTGAAATGTGATATGCCCTTTATTGCTAGGTAACTCAAACATGATGAGCATATAAATCTATGCATACGTACAATAATTTGCAAAGTTACTGTACAAAAAATAATGTTTACTTTCAAAGAAACTTGATGTATGCAGGAAGTGTAGGTCTATTGGAATGTTGTCCTTTACTTGTGTATTTCACTACATAGTAGATGAAATATTGTTCAATACTTTAAAATCAAAGTCTTGAAGGTACTGAGGTAGTTCGGTACGTGGTAAGCCTGGCAATATTGCCGGTATAATAGTAGTTGGCACATGAGAAGTATGAAAACAACAAACTAATAAAAACTAAATCAGCTGAAAATTATTTCTAAATAAAGGTGTTTTTCTTATGGTTCATTTCGAACCTATTTCTAAAAACCCAACAACAACATACTGACCAGATAATAAAAAGGACTTCGATTGATGGTCAGAAAGAAACCATCACTGAGAATTTTTATTATTATTGTACCAACAGTTTCGCAGAAGAGTGTTTTCAAAACATATACATATAGCCATAAATTGACAACTCGTTCCGCCCTTGGATGCATTTTAAAAAAAAAACGACATGGGTTAAAGAAATGTCTTAGAATTTTAGCCAAAATCTTTTGTGTTAATTTTTTGAAATATGGGCAAGGGTGCAGATGTTTTCCATACAGCCATGTAGAAAAAACTAGCTTCGCCCTTAAGTATCCATATATTCCGAAAGATCCAACATGAGTCTTGAAGGAAGATAATAAAGGGTTATATAAGAAACATTTCAGTCAAAATATTTTGAAATCCATTCAGCTTTTTCTGAGAAGAAAGTTTTATTTTTCCCTTTTCGGATGTTTTGAGTTCTGCACAGCATTTTTCTGCAATGGAATCTAGAGGATGATAAACTAAAGAAACTTCATGAGAAGACTGCCCACACTTTGCCATAGAAGTTAAAGGTTTGAATCATTTAATGAAAAAATAACAGTACTGATATAAGATGGGAAAAAAATGTAGAAAAAAGACATTAAAAAGAAATATTGAAGGAAAATAAAAAGAGTAAAATATCCACTAGAACCGGAAATAGATACCATGCGGTCACCCATCCAACCAGTAACCGCGACTAAAGTTGCTTAACTTGGCAACGCTGATAGAGTACTAAACCGCGTGGCCGGCAAACTTTACTCTCAAATAAGCACCTCATATCTGCCTTCATTAATTACTATAGGTTCTTCAAATATTATGACATAAAAAAAAGCAACACAGAATTTTTGTTTACTATGCATATCATTACAAATAATAATATAGTTATTAAAATTAACAGTTTTGATTGTACCCTTACGCCATAAAAATATGGCCTACTTTGCGGAAGTTGTTACCGGAAGGAGTACTTCGGAACGTAAACAAGAGAAGCGATTTCTGAAAACCGGTTATAATGTTGTTCGTACCGAACAACAAAAACAAAATAGCATTATACTTGTAAGTTGAATTAGTTTTAACTTGTATAATTCCGTGAACATATTTTTACTATGATAAAGGAAAATGAAATGAAGAGGAAGTTTTCTATTATTTCGGTCTTTAATTGTTCAATTATTTAGTAATTGTATTTGTAAATACATATACACATAGACAAATGGTATTTGTGAACAACTATATAGATATAACAGCACGCCGATTGTAAACACAATGTAGTAAGTGTCATCGTCTAGTTTTGTTCTTAGTATCTATCATACTAAAGGAACGAAATAGCAAAATAAACAAGACAAGGCTTCGGGCTGAGACTGTCTTGTCCTTCTTGGCAAACCGCATATAATGGTATTAATCGGTGAAAATAACTAAAATTATGGAGACGAATGTGACCTCTAGAGTGATGACAAAATTATTTAAATATTGACCTAGTTTCTGATCCATTGTGATCTGGTTTGGTACGTACTTTACTGAAATTTTTTGGAAACATAAGTTATGTTTCGTCATAACGATTGGAAGACAAAAAAGACTTCTAACGTGTTGAGAAAATTATCTTTATATTTGACCTAGTGACCTAGTTTAGTACTTGACGACTTAGATTTGATTGAGAGAAAAAAAAAAACATTTAATTTTCATAGAGATTAGAAGATAGATATTGTCTCTACCGTGGTTATGATGTTACTATAACAAGAGAACCATGATTGTCCTGTAATGGCTCACCTGATATTCTCACATGTACAAATTATAGAATCCTATACAGGAACATCATTTGAAACATGGCTTGAAGGGATTTGATATAGGACCACATTAGGATAATTTCTCTGAATTTATTTGAAAATTGGGCTAACAGAGAAGCTTTTCAGTCTTCTGAATAGTCATACAGTGAAAACTAGCCCCGCCCCAAAGCAGCTAGGTTTTTGATTAACCACAATGGCTTGAAGGAATTGATTAAGTGTCATCTAAGGAACATTTCTATGCATTAATTTTTGAAAGTGAACCAGCAGTTTTTGAGGAGGATATTTCCAAAGTCTTCCATATAACCATATACTGAAGACTAGCCTAGTGCCTGGTGGCATATCTTTTAGCCCACCGGAGCCAGAGACACATGGTGAGCTATTGTGACCGGCCTTTGTCCGTGGTGCGTCGGTCAACATTTGCTTCAAACAACATCTCCTCCTAAATGGCTAGGCCAATTTTGATAAAACTTTACAAAAAAAATCCTTGGGTGGTCCTCTTTAAAGTTGTTCAAAGAATTTGATTCCATGCAGAACTCTGGTTGCCATGGCAGCAGAAAGGAAAAACTTTAAGAATCTTCTCCTCCAAAACTATTGGCCAGATTTGAAACTATTTTGGCATAAGTGTTCCATGGGTTACCCTCTAAAACAATTGTTCAAATTATTTTGATCTGTAAAAAAACATGGCTGCCAGGAGTAGGAGCATGGGTAGGAGTCAGTTTTCCATATATGTATATAGTGAAAACTTTAGAAATCTTCTCCAAAACTAGAGGCCAGATTTGTGACCCTTTACAAGGATTGTTCAAATTATTTTGATCCCTAAAAAAACATGGCCGCCAGGGGGCAGAGTCAGTTTCCTTTACATATATATAGTAAAATTTTTATAAATCCTCCAAAACTAGAGGCCAGATTTAAAAATAATTTGGTACAAATGTTCCTTGTGTGACCTTCAAAGTTTATTCAAATTATTTTGATCAATTAAAAATCATAGCTGCCAGGGGTAGGAGTCAGTTTTCCTTATATGTTTATAGTGAAACCTTAAAAATTCTTCTTCTCAAAGACTAGAGGCCAGATTTTAAATTAATTTGGCATAAATGTTCCTTGGATGACCCTATAAAAAGATTGTTCAAATAATTTTGATCTGTGAAAAAAATCATGGCCTCCAGGGGTTAAGTCCATGATATTCAGATGAGTGCCTCTAGGGCCATCATGGCCCTCTTGTTGATAATCAATATGACTTGAAAGAATATGATAAAGAGTCACCTAAGGAACATTTCTCTGAAATTATTTTGAAATTGGCAAAGAAGTTTCTATGAAGAAGATTTTCAAAGTTTTCCTTTCGGTTTCCATGGCATCCAAAGTTCTTCTTGGAACAATAATTTTCTATGGAATCTGGAAGAGGACCAACTAAGGCAAATTCCTGGGAAGTTTGGTTAGTAATGGCCGAGTAGTTTACAAGATGAATTTGTTTGAAGAAAAGTGTTGAGGAGGGATGAATGATGATGGAAAGTCCCCTATCATAATATTTTTGTTTATATCATTTACATCAGTTTCTACTATCTAGAAATAATGGACGTCCCAGAGTGAGGAAAGCAGATATTGAGAACTCTTCTGTAGAACTTTCTGGTTCTTTTACATGCCCATTGTATAGCACTGAAACATTCTGGATGGATATTTCATCCTGACAGTCAACACCAAAGTCTTCGGTTTGTGCTGGCCGGGGATTGAACCCAAGGCCTCCAACACTGAAAGCCCTATAATAATACATTACACTTGAGCATTTTAAATTGATATTGGGAGCTAGATTTTTACCTCCATGACCCAGTTTCGAACTTGAATGAATTTTGATGAAGACCAATGTTCTGATGACATGTCATAAAATTGGATGAAAAATGGCATTGAAAGTGTTCAGAAAGTGTTATTCTAAAATTTGACCTAGTGACCCCAATACTAGAACACTTAAAACTAGAGTGAGATTTAATGAAGATTTAATTTCTGATCATTTGTCATAAAGATTGGAAGATAAATGTGGTCTCTAAAGTGTTAATAAAGTTACTGTAAAGTTTGACCTTTAGTGACCTAGTTTATTAACCCAATGACTCAGATTTGAAGTAAAGATTTGATAGAGACAATTAACTTTCATGAAGATTGGACAAAAAGATTGGCTTCTGCAGTGTTCTCAAACTTGTTATAACTTTTGACCTTGTTATCCCCCTCACATGACCCAGTTTTGAATTTGACCAAAATTTCATGGAGGCCAATGTTTAAACAAAATCATTAAGATTGGATGAAAAATGTTGATCTTTACAGTCAATTTTAACCAAGGTTTAGTTACCTACCCAGCAACCAAGGTTAAGTTACCTAACCATGGCTAGGTACTAGGCAATGATGACCTTGGTAATTTTGCCATTGAATGATGTCCAATGACCCAACAATACAATAGACAAAGTTTCAGAAAAACTCGACCAGGGATTGCTGAGTAACAAAGAATCGAAAAAGTGGCTGCCCCTGTCATTATTGTGGTCGCTGGAAAGGGGACTGCTGTCTCGCTCCACATTCATGTGCAAGACAAACACAGTACATGTATATATCAACAACTGTTATTTAGTTTCAATTTACTGAAAAATTGTTGTTATTGATAATATCCAAGTTTATTTTGTGATGTTTTGTTTAGTTTTCCTGAATTTTGGAGAAAAAGACAGTTGCAGTAAGGTAAGGTATTTGTTTTTATCTGTAAAAATCTTCAAGAAATGTCCATTGCCTAGATAGCTGTTGGTTACTCAGTATGTAGGCATCCTGGGTTCAAAACTACCTGGTGTTTTATTATATATTTTTAATTCCAGTTTTTTTTATCATTTTCATAACCTACTTATTAAAAAGCCCACATCTAACATGCAGCATTATTTTGAAATTATTGTTTTGTAGTTCCATAGATAAAAAGTATTAAAAAAAATACATGAATTATGCATAATTAAATGTCCTGCCTTCATCAGCTTTGACCATAAATGCAATTGCTTGACCCAGTGACCTCTTACACAGTAGGAGTAATCTACTTTATTACTAGTCAGAGAAAATTCTTAGAATATAATTGGTCACCTTGCCGGCTGATACCAGATCATATCACCCATTGTCATATTTCATGAATTCAGTTACTGGTATACAAAATAAACTTGTGAGAAGGGTGATGTGGAATCAGAGGGAGTCACTTGATTTTTGGTGTTTTTGTATCTCGTTGATTCAGAAAAAAATAAATCACCATAGCTAAATACATTTGAAATAGAACATGATTAAGCAAACAGTACATGTAGTAAGCTCAGAAAACTGTTTATCGCCTAGCTATTTTTTAAGTTTCTGTCCTAAATTCTGTTCAAAGTACACATTGCTCATGATCTGATTTTACTTAAAATCCTTATAATGACATCTTAGCCAGAACTAACTTGAACTATCACTGAAGGTGATTCATACCCCCGCCGCCATCTTTGACACAGGATGTATACACATCCTTGTTTACTTCAATTCCTCTTATCAAGGTCTCTTTACATATGAAGTTTCATCAAACTAGCAGCATTAGTATTGGAGTTATGCT
>JAULCC010265386.1:0-20314 GCA_032358795.1 Nuttallia obscurata | reverse complement strand
GCATAGGCTATATTTCAACACGATAATTGTACAATTGAAATTGATACAGCCTTTGGAAAATCAGAATCGATAGATACTATTTGCTTGACACAGTAGCTGAATGTCTTGTGGTTTTACCAAACTAGTACTGAAATAAAGAAAACTATGTAAGCAATTTAGAATTAAGCAGAATTCACTTTCAAGTGTGGGGGCCTTCGTGACTGAGTGGTTATAGTCGTTGACTTGCAATATCTCAGCCCCTCATCGCTGTGGGTTCGAATCCCGGTCTAGGCACTTCGGATTTTTCAGGTTAGGAGGCTTGCGGTAGGTCGGTTGTTCTACCCGGGTCACTCTGTGCCTGAAATAGTATATAGAGGTCTCCCAGGGTCTTCCTCCAACTGGAATGAGCTGGACGTCGCGATATGACTGAAAAATTGTTAAAGCGACGTTAAATTCCAAACAAACAAACAAACTTTCAAGTGTGGCGGATAACGGGTTAATAGATACATTGACTACAATCGAAACCTTTTTATTGGAGGCTATAACACACATGTTTATGAACTTAATGTTTACATGAACATTTGTGCGTATAAAAAATATTTCATTTCCATTTACAAAATGTACTACAACTTCAATGATGTAAAAAAAGTGCAATGCATCAAGATATTGTGAAAGCTGAAAAGTTGTTTAAACCTTCTGAAAGTGTCAGAGCGTTAGCTTCTGGTGCGGGAGGCCGCTGGTTCGATCCCCGACCGCGTCAAACCAAAGACTTTTAAAACTGGTAATAATGGCTTTTCCTCATTGGCGCTTAGGATTTAGGGTAAGTATTACAACTGGTTTGTCGGTGTCAGGATAAAGTGACCGGCTTGGGTTCAGCCCCCACGTGTATCAGTGCTATACTCTGGGCACGTTAAAGAACCAGATATATCTACAGAAGAGTTCTCTGTATACACTTCCCTCCTTTTGGGACGTCCATTACCCCCGGATGGCATTAAGTGACGTAAATGACACA
Source organism: Nuttallia obscurata (assembly GCA_032358795.1). Taxonomy (NCBI): domain Eukaryota; kingdom Metazoa; phylum Mollusca; class Bivalvia; order Cardiida; family Psammobiidae; genus Nuttallia; species Nuttallia obscurata. Next base: position 19,323 of record JAULCC010265386.1, on the reverse strand, counting down.
ACAACAACAATTAGATGCAAGGCGTGTTAACCAAGGCCGACAAAACCAAGGCGAGCTGAGTGCAGCCGAGAAGATCCCTGGAAAGTTGACTCTGGCCGGTTGAATGCAGACAGCTGTTGCCGGTTTTGGTTTAGTTTAGGTACATACGATATACTCCAACAGGGATCCTTCGGAATTCTGTACAGGTCACCTGAAACCTCGCGAGTCGGTCATGCGAAATTAAAGCAACACAGGATAAATATCGCTAGTCTAGACAACATACATGCGAAATTTAAGCTTGAAAAATTTCGCCTATGTTTCTTCGCGAAGTAAAGTAATTGGCGATATTCATCGTGTGTCGACTAGCGAGATTTAAGGTTAATATATCGCCTGTCAGTCAACGACAAAGAAAATGGGCTATTGATCAAAGACAAAGAAAATGGACTACCGGTATTGGTCAACGACCAAAAACACTGAAGCATGCTGCTAGTTAACGAAGAAGAAAATGAACAATTCCTCAACGACAAGGAAATTGAGTATTGGTCAATGACGAAGAAAATGAACACAGGAACCAGACTGTTAGTCAAACGGATTATATGGCAACATGATGATAATTTAATGGGTCAAAATGTATTAGATATAGTTTATTTATTGAACTTTACTGGAATTTATATCGTAACGAGCGACCGATTCAAAAATCCCTGCATTTTCATTGGCTTAATAGAATACAACATACTAGTGAGGACAGCCTGTTACTGTCAACTTGTCAGACAATTATATGGCTGATGAAGAGAAAAAATACTGGTCAACTACGTTGTCCGTGCAACAAACGGAGGTTTTCAAAGGGCAAATTGTCCTTCATAAAGAAGAACTTCTGTATGAGATTTTTAATTGTCCCGTTATCTTGTGTAACAAAGGCTATATGTCAACACCAATTCCAGTTTCGTACTCAGATTATTCGAAATAGTATTCGGGCCTAGAATTCTCCAAATACCTTTGACCCTTTCATCGCCATAGTAGTCCCGGTGATACTTTTTGCAAACTGTTTGAATCCAGATGAAATGCCGAGTAACTCGGCGTCTCATCAGGGTACGAACTGTTTGATATCCTGATTATGCTTTGAACAGAAATGCAAGAATTATCCACTTTGAACATTGAGGCAGACAACAATAAATGCAGACGAAAACTATTTGGCGCCGAAAGGGTTAAATGATTATGACCGCCATCTTATGTTACATAGGTTATGTAAACATATATTCAAGTTTCGTACTCAGCTTATTCGAAATAGAACCCGGGCCTCGAAATACTTTCAAGAATAGTCTTAGATTTAAATTTAAAAACATATTTTAAGTTGATCCATTGATTTTATTAAATCATTACATGTTAATAAGATTATTCCAAAATCTACTCAAAAACTTCCTTTTTACTGACCGGTTTAAGTTTAAGACATTTGATGACAGAACACGTGACAATATTTGCACAATGTACGTTTTGGATACAGAAGATGAAGGAGATAATTTTTTACAATTATGACAAGCGGGTTGCATTCCAGCTAGCAAGCTTCAAATGCAAATTTGATTTGATTTTGTCTTTAATAACCGGCCTTGAGCCACAAATAACCAGATACACTCGCCCATCAATTAAAACGCAACGGTCGAAAATTAGTAAAAATATCTTTATCTTTCTTCTCAATTTGTAAAATAAACCAATGTTCACAAATAATAGGCTTTTCCGGGCAGAAAATAGGACTGCTGCCTCATCTATATCAAATCGCTAAGGCGTATCGGCCTCTGGAATCGTTAAGAGTGAAAATAAAAAGTCGAAAACCTCAATATCTGTAAACGTCTTCCTCTTGTATTCAGTACGGCTTTACAGCGTCGACACATACTGCAGATCAGGCGTTGTATCCGGTATTGGGGGATTGCGTCTCACTCCCGTTAAACATCGATGGCCTCCTGACGACTTATGACAGGACGGCGGCCGTTGTAATCCGACGTCCGAACTGGTCCCATAGGTGCGCTTTTCGATTGAAATCGTGGGTGTGGGGGGATGCAGGCAAACTGAGGACATCGACGTTATTTTGCTGCAAAAACTATGTGATGCGGTCGCGCGAAGTCCTTCAGTGACGTTGACGTCGACGGATTCATGGCGCTGAGTGTCAGTCAGAATACCCATAGAGCTTTGATTTGTATGCAGATTATGTTATTTTTCTATTGCCTTATGTATAGACTTTCTTTAAACAAAAACGAATTATCAATGAGCATACATGTTTTGGTGATAGTAAGGTAAAAGATATTTGCACGTGTAGCTCATCATTAGTACACCGTCATGAAAAAACTACCGAAAGCCCTGCCTGTGTGTACTTACCTTAGTCAGGGACTTACACATACAATAACATAAAACTGAGCTGAATACAAAATGATAGATACATGTTTTTAGGGCAGTGCGTTTTCATTGCTGGGCAGTATATTTGTTCATGCGAAAAGTTTATATAAAAATAATTTACAATTATGACAAAAATACGCAATTTTTTAAACTTGCAAAACTGGTGGTGTTAAGAGTATTCACATACGTAAACGGGAATACAGACACACTAGTTAGTTGTGGCTAAGTGTTCACAAAGCATTTTTCAGTCTCAGCTGAGTTTGAGTATAAAATAAGTTTCTGCAATGTATCTTGCTATTTTAACCGTAACAACAACATACAATTCTAACTTAGACTGAAATTGAATATGAAATATTTATTGCCAAATAATAGTTCACTTAAAAATAACAAATGAAATATACATGACAATAACGTTTTATTTGGAAACTCAGATGAGAAAGAAAATTGCTCTCACTATCTGTTTAACCCTAGGCCATGATAGATATCACGTATAGCTTGTTTCTTGTTATTTTGTAGCCGATTATGTTAACATCCCTTTGTCAATAATACGTAAATGTCGTATAGAGACTTAATTAGTAAAACATACAGATAGAAATCGCTCGCTGACTTCAAAGGGACATTATTTATTATAATTATCTTATTTCATGTCCAGTAAAAATCAAAGTCCTGAGGGTACTGATGTTTATCGGTAGGTGGTTTCCCTGGAAATATTGCCGGTATATTAGTTGCTGGCACATGATAAGTATGAATCCACCTGCATTAACAAATAGCGAAAATCTTTCCTGACTATAGGTGATTTTCTTATGTGTCATTTCGAATCTATTTCTCACAAACAAATAATTTCCAGATAAAAAAAGAATGTGGCGAGGCTAAGTTTGACCACAAAGAACTGGCTTGAACAAACTTTATTCTACCTAATAAAATTCCATAGGTGATAATTTGAAAAAAAATCTGGTACTATCTAAGGATTTTCCGTGTGAAATGTCATCATTTTTTTCCGTAGTATCGGAGATTTTGTTTTAAGAAATTGTTACCTGAAGAAAAGAGGTTTGACAACACATTTGTAGCTTCGTTTGGTCCTTCTAACCGTTAAAGCTTAAACATATTATTACGCTGACCATAGAACTTAACATAAATTATGCCAATATTGTTGAATGCAGTAATACACAAAAGCTGTCATAGGTGGGTCTTTTATCAGGTGTCCTGTGACTAATTGATGACCAGTAATGAACTCTTTCATTGAGCGATTTCCCTCTATTCTGAAGCAGACTTCTTCCTTGAGCAGCCTCATTTCTTCTGAGGCAGACCTTTTCCTTGAATGGCTTCTTTTCCTATGAAGCAGACCTTGAGCGGTATTTTTCCTATAAAGCAGACCTTTTTCTTGAGCGGCTTCTCTATTCTTGAGCGGCTTCTTAACCTAGGAAGCAGGCGTTTTTTCTTGTGACCCTGGAATTTGCCAAAAGCTCTTGCACAGATCTATCTTTGTGTAGAATTTGTCGTTTTTTCAACTTTGATAATATGACATCTACATTCATCATTGGTTCGGTGTCGAACTTTGTTACAACATTCAATGGCCGGAAATCTACACATATTCTATTGCTGTTATCTTTCTTTTTCATAAGGACAATCGGGGAGTTGTTTTCCATAATTATGGCTCTTTTACATCATTCTCTATCATCTCTAGTAACTCTGCGTCTACATCTTGTCGCTTGGCATATGGTATTGGATAATGTTTAACCCGGATAGGCCTTTATCTGTTAACTCCACATGGTGTTCTATCAGCGACGTCGTTCCTGGTTTCTCTGAGAAAATATCTTCAAAATCCTGAAGAAGACATACCACATGTTATCTTTGTGTCTGTATAAAATCCTCTGCAAACTTGTGGCTTGGAAAATCAAGCAAGTTCTTGTCTTCAACCGCACCATTTGGCATTTCTTTATCTTCAATCACAGCCACTGTTGCTTAAATTTTTCTGGTCTCTCTTCAAACTTTTTTAGCAAATTGATGTGATACGTTCCTAATTAACCACCCACTTGTACTCGGAAGTCAACTCTATTCATAACTCCCACGACATCACATGGCCCTTTTTACTGCAACGTCATCTTGTTTTTATCCCTTGGTAATAGAACTATTACCTTGTCTCCAATGTGTAACTCTCCTTCGATATATTTTGTCGTTATGGTGTATGTACGTCGTCTGTGCTTGAACAAACTTTCTCTTGCCACTTTGCATGTTTCTTCTAACTTCTGCTTTAAATTACATAAATACTGATACGTTGTTTGATTGAACTTCTGTTTCGTCCTTCTCTGTCCAAATCTCTTTCAATATCTGCATAGGTCCTCGAACAGTTCTTCCATACAATAACTCGAAGGGTGTACTTGCCTACGGGACTTCCCTATATACGAATAAAACTGCTGTTAAATATCTGTTCCCAATTGTTTGGTCTCTCTTGCCACATCTTCTTCAACATTTTTTTCAGTACCCCGTTTATTCGTTTGCATAATCCACTTCACTTCGGGATGTATGGTGTTGTGAAGATTTGTCTTTCCAAAACTAATCTGCAAATTTCTTTCATCAGGTCAGAGGTAAACTGGCTGCCTCGATCGCTAAAATTTTCTAATGGAAATTCAATTCTTGCAAAAATATCCAGTAAGGCCTCTGCTACTCGTTCCGTGTCAATAGGTCGTAAAGCAACAACCTTAGGATAAAGGGTAGCATAATCTACGACTGTGAGTATATCTGTTTTCGCTCTCTGAAACTGGGAATATTGGTCCGATCAAGTCGACTGCTATTCTTCTAATCGGTTCCTCTATAATAGGCATTTCCTCTATTGGAACTTTTCTCACTCGACCTCTTGGAATTGTCTTTTGACATATGTCACAAAAACGACAAAATCGATTGATATCGCATGTTATTTCAGGCCAATAAAAAAACTAGACATAATCCTGTCTTGTGCTTTTGCTGCAGAGACGTGACTACCGACAATCGATTCGTGCGCCAGCTCCAAAACCCTTGGTTGAAAAGCGGCTGGAACTACAATCTGCTTAAGTTCCTTTTCGGTGCCTCCTCATGGCTGATATATTCCACAAAGCACATCTTTCCGAACTGTGTATTTATATGTTTAACCTTTCTTCGTTTCTCTCTTCTCTTCGTTGAAAGCCAGTCTTGTCAGATTTCTGTGCCTTTTTCAATGTTTCGATGTTTACTTCTTTGTCTACAGACGGTACCAGAACCTTATGACACTTTTAAGCAGACCAACTTGTTTACACTTTGCCCTTGTCACCACAGCTGACGCTACTGTTGTGTTAGGCCAATCTGGATGCGGTTTATCCGTAACTCCTGTAATATTTCCAATTGCAAAGTCACATATTAACGACTTCGGGAACTAAGCCTCGAGCTGCCCCAAAAATAAGGCGTATTTACAGATATCTTCGCTACCGGCACTATCTTTGCGCTTCCATCAATTGTGATCATCGCTATTTCTTTTCCTGTAAGTTGACTTTCTTCAACAAACTCTTTTCGTACTGCTGCCAACTCGCACTTTGTAATTCTTAATACATTAACTTCATTCTTTCCGACCAATCCTCTTCTAATTTCTAGGTTCCTGTTTCCTTGAAGGTTCTCAAGAGTGTAAGCTCCGGCAGGTATGCGAATTGAATCGACGCTAGCTAGTTTATGTTTTTCCTCTTCTATGTTGTCTCGTATGCCCTCATTCTTTACTTCAGATTGACGACACACTGCTGTTATCTTTCGTTCATTCTTTTGCAAAACTTCTGACCGTTCTTTTAGCAAATGAAGCCGGTCTTCGTGCTTATGAATCTTTTTTCCTGCCTACAGTCTATGGCTATGTGTCCGGCTCTGGTGCAGTTATAGCAAACTATTGGGGAACTCCTCACCCCACTTTCCTCAACTATACGTTTAACCTCCTTGTTAACACCAGTAGGTTGACGTTTAAGATGCGCATCTTTAACGGTATTGGCAGAAGAAAATCCATGGGCGTCATTGTACTGTGCAGCTATACCAGCTACGTCTTCAAGTGACAACGACCCTTTTTCTCTTATAAATATCGCCAGGTCCACTTTGCAACTTTCTAGATATCTCTCTCATATCAATAACTCTGCTACGCTGTGATATGTCCGTTCAACTCCAGCTTAATCTATCCATCGTTCGAAGTATCTCCTCGGTTTATCAATAAATTGAGAGACCACCCTCTTCTGTTAACTGGTATCGTTAAGAAGTGCTTTCTTCAACATATTATACTTACTCGCTTCATCGGGTAATAAACTTGAATATACTTCTAATGATTGTCCGGTAAGTAAGGAACTCAGGCTTATTGCCCAAGTTTCCTCGCTCCATTTTTTGGTTATTTGTACATCTTTCAAACCTTTCTAAGTATGAGTCCATATTATCGTGAACCTAGTTATATATAGATATTTTCGGCCTCAGCAGCTTGCTTGGACCGTCTTGATCGCAACGCTGTTATCTGACTCTTTCAATTTTGAGGTCTTTTTCTTTCAACTGCATTTCAAAGTACATCTTAGCTTTACGTTTTTCTTCTTCTCGCCTCTCTGCACGTTCGATCCTTGCAATCACTTCATCTTCCTTTTCTTTAACAAAGCTCATCAAATCTCTTCCTTGTAGACCTAGCCTTTGCCCACTCTTCGTAGTACATTACTGGCTAGTTATCAATTTACCCTGCACTGCTGTTATCCCTTTGCTCTTTACACAACCATTGAGCTAATATGTTTGCATAGCATATGTTAAGCATATAATATGGAACATTTGGCATACTGTTTAAGGGAATAAGCTTTCAAATGAGTAAACCAACACAAAAAAGATCAAAGCAAAAACATGTAAATATATAAAATATGAACTGCTGTTGTCATGGAGTGACTGTCACTTACAATTAATATATCGGACTACCTAAAGGCCATATACTGTTATGTATATTCGGCCAAACATTGCCTTATTCTGGACAGTTTTGTGTTTATCATAACATAACATAGCATATATTTCTTTATTTTCACCCAAATACAGAAGTACGAATAATGGGGATATCAAGAACAACGATTTTAAACGACAGTGTCAGATAAGTTTGCATATTTTTCAGTTTTAAAGAAAACGCAGGGGAAAGCCTACCATATATATGCTTAGTTAAACATAGTTTCAATAAAAAATGTGCTGTATTGTTTTAAATTAAAACAGTTAACGGAAAAAGAGACACAACAAAACAAACAAACAAGTTTCCCGCTATATATGTATAGTAATTTACATATATGAGTTATTGATGAGTTATTCGGTGATTGGTTTTGGTCAGAATAAGTGAGAAGATCTTCCCGTCTTACCTTCAAAACATGGTGTACTGAATTTGTATTTAATTATCGAAACGTCTTCATTATAACTTCAAACAATTTCGCAAGCATTGTTAGTTTATGTACACTATCAGACTGTCAAATTTCTTTATAGTTCTTATCAAATGTGTTCAATAGTCCTGAGCAGGCTGCATGGCGTACTTTTGAATACTGAAATCTTCTTTCGACAATGCCGTATGGGTTAAACGTGCATAAAAGAAAACTACATGTGATTACACGTTTCATATACCTATTAGTACATATGTGTGCAACTAATATACATTAACTACACACTGACATATCAAAAACACACAATTGCATACCTGGGCTTTAAATATGTCAATTATCAAATATTTATGGTAATTTAATAATGCCCATGATTGATTTAATGTGTCCATATCTATACAATACTGACATATAAACATCTTTTTTAGTGACATTTCTGTCTCGAGTTTATATACTGCTCTGTCTGAGGTCATGATAGGAAAAAGAGGTTTAACAAATATTTCGTATCATTATTAGCTATGTACAGTTTAGACGCCGATTAACTCGGCGTCTAATCAGGATCCAAGCTGTATGACACTCGGCCAATTGTTTCTCAAAATATTGGGCGATTCCGGTGAACTTTAAAATCTAGGCAGACGACAGTTTAAGCAGACGACATGTGTTCAGCAGGCTAAAAGTTAATGTTACGTGTATAATGCTGAAATATAGCCTATGCTAGGAATAAAACCAGTCATTTTTTGGGAAGATTTATGTGTTAGAAGTTGATTGAAAGTTTCTGTATGGCACTTGATCTAAATGCATTTGAAAGCGACTTGTGTATAACTCGTATACGGCTGAGTTAGTTACATTGTCTATGTTTATATACATGTAGTATATGGGTATATAATCTATAGGCGGTTGTTTGTACATTCAGCTTTATTTCATGAAACAATGGCAGTAGTTGGATAATATAGGTAAGATAATAGCACCTGTGAATCAGAAGCATTTACTGGCAAGTATATAATAGAGCCATTGGAGTTATGTACCTTGGATATTGCATTCTGACGGATCGCGTGGAGCTTGAAGCCGAATTCAAGGCCAACGATGACACATTGAATTAGCCACTTCAGAGTTTTCTTTACATTGTGTGAAAAATATTTCATGGACACTGATGTACTTAAATTTTCAACATTGTATTTGTTCTTCAAGTGTTCGGAAATAATCGACAGTGGTTTATTAATAGGCAATAATGACAAAATGTAACAGGAAAACAAGTTTGTTGGGAAATACAAATCAGAATAACGGACAATTTATAGCGAATTATGAATATGTAGAAGATAACACACATACGACGATAATTCATTCTGAATCAGGATCAAAAACAGTTCACCCTAAATAATTTAACCAGAGACAACAACAAATGAGGTCAATTATATCTATTTCATAACTGGCATCGGCTTACAAAGTCATAGTTTTAATGAATTCTAGGGAAACGTATTTGGGAGATACTGTGTGGGAGAGATTGTTTAAAAGAAAATATGTTGTAGAGAAAGTCTTAATGTTCAGTATTTTGTAGAAAGTATGCGTGAAAGGCTGTGTGGGAGAAACTTTGTGAGAGTGACAGTGTGGGAGAGACTGTATGAATTAAACTCAGACAAACTTTGTGGGAGAGACTGTGTGGCAGAAACTGTGTGAGGGATCCTGTTTCGGAGAAACTTTTTAAAGGACTGTGAGGGAGAAACTGTATGATTGAGACTCAGTAAAAGAAACTTCTGGGAGAGGTCGAGTCGGAAATGAGAGAGACAGTGTGGATGAATCTTTGAAAGAGAGAGAGAGACTATGTGGGTGAATCTTTGTGAGAGAGACTGTTGGCAAATATTTTTTGGAGAGTATATTTAAGAGAAACTAATAGAGAGGGATTGGTTTGGAGAAATTTTGTGAGAGAGAATATGTGGCAGAAGCTTTGTTCGAGAATCGACGTGGGAGAAATTTGTGAAAGAGACAGTGTCGAAGAATCTTTGTGGGAGAGACTGTGTGGCAGAAACTGTGTGAGGGATCCGGTGTCAGAGAAACTTTTTGAAAAAGAATCTGTTCGAGAGACTTTATAATTGTGATTCAGTAAAGGAAATTTTCTACGAGGGACTGAGTGGGAGAAACTTTGTGAGAGAGTGTGTGGGTGAATCTTTGAGATAGAGACCGCGTGGGTGAATCTTTGTGAGAGAGACTGTTGGAAAATATTTTTGCAGAGTCTGGGTGTCAGAGAAACTATTAGAGAGAGACTGTTTTGGAGAAACTTTGTGAGAGAGACTGTGTGGCAGAAGCTTTGTAAGAGAATCGACGTGGGAGAAAATTTGTGAAAGAGACAGTGTTGAAGAATCTTTGTGGGAGAGACTGTGTGGGAGAAATTTGTGATAGGATCTGTGTGGGAAAAAATTGTGAGAAAGACAGGGTGGGTTGAATCTTTGTGAGACTGACCGTGTAAGAGAAACGTTGTGAGAGGGAATGTGTTGAAGAAATATTGTGAGAGATTTTATCAGAGAAACATTGTGAGAGATTTTGTTGCAGAAATTTTGTAAGAGAGACTGTGTCAGAGAAATATTGTAATAGAGGATGTGTGGGAGAATCTTTATGACAGATAAATATTGAAAGAGAGACGAGACTTTGTTAGAGAAACGTTATGAGAGATACTGTTAGAGAAATATTGTAACAGAGACTGTGGCAGAGAAATTTTGTGATAGAGGCTGTGCGGGAGTACCTTTGTAAGAGAGACTATGTACGAAAAACTTTGTGAGAGATACTGTGTGGAAGAAACTTAGTGAGATTGCCTGTGTGAAATAATATAAGTGAAAGAGTCTTTGTGGGAGATGCTGTATGAGTGAGACTCTGATAACTGCTAGCTAGAGAATGTGTGAGAGGGATTGTGTGGGATAAACTTCTTGAGAGAGACTGTGTGGGATAGACTGATGAGTGAGATAATTTGATGAGAGACCGTTCAGGAGAAACTGTGTGGGAAAAAATTTGTGAGAGTAACTATTTGGGAAAAAGGATAAATGTCCGTTCATAAAGAATTTGATAATTTAAAAATGTTTGGGAGAGACTATGAAATAAGACTGATTAAAGAGAGAGCATGTCGAGGAGACTGTGCGAAGGAGGGTGAATGTAGAGAAATCTAAGAGAACCTGTGTAAAGTATAGTATGAACAGAGAAAGTAAGTGGCAGAAAATTTATTAAGTAAAAAGGGTGTAGAAAAAATAATTTGTTGGCGAATCTGTTTGAGGTAAATGTATTCTAGACGGAGTATGTGGGAGAAACTGTTTGAGGTAGAGTGTGTATAGAGAGAGTTCGGTGTAGAAACTGTGTGAGGTAGAGTGTGTATAGAAAGAAAGGTATAGAAACTGTGTGAGGTAGAGTGTGTATATAGAGAGTACGGTAGAGAAACTGTGTGAGGTAGTGTGTGTAAAGAGAGAGTGCGGTGGAGAAATTGTGTCAGGCAGAGTGTGTAAAGAAAGAGAACGGTGTAGAAATTGTGTGAGGTAGAGCGTGTATAGAGAAAGTAGGGTGTAGAAACTGTGTGGGAAAAATTGTGTATAGAAAGAGTACGGTGGAGAAACTGTGTGAGGAAGAGTGTGTTTAGAAGGTGTTCGCAGTAGAAACTGTGTGAAGCAGAGTGTGTATAAAGAGAGTTCGGTGAAGAACATGTGTAAGGTAGAGTATGTATAGAAAGAACGGTATAGAAACTGTGTGAGGAAGAGTGTGTATATAGAGAGTACGGTAGAGAAACTGTGTGAGGTAGAATGTGTATATAGAGAGTACGGTAGAGAAACTGTGTGAGGTAGAATGTGTAAAGAGAGAGTGCGGTGGAGAAATTGTGTTAGGCAGAGTGTGTAAAGAAAGAGAACGGTGTAGAAATTGTGTGAGGTAGAGTGTGTATAGAGAGAGTAGGGTGTAGAAACTTTGTGGGGAAGATTGTGTATAGAAAGAGTACGGTGGAGAAACTGTGTGAGGTAGAGTGTGTTAAGAAGGTGTTCGCAGTAGAAACTGTGTGAAGCAGAGTGTGTATATAGAGAGTTCGGTGAAGAAAATGTGTGAGGTAGAGTTTGTATAGAGAGAGGGTACGGTGTAGAGGCTGTGAGGGGTAGAGTGTGTATATAGAGAGAGTACGGTGAAGAGGCTGTGAGGGGTAGATCGTGTATAAAGAGAGTACGGCGTAGAGACTGTGGAGGTAGAGTGTGTATAGAAAGAGATCTGTAAAGAAACTGTGAGGTAGAGTGTGTATAGAGAGAGTAAGGTGTAGAAACTTGGAGAGGGGGTGTTTAGAGTGTGTAGAAGAGGAAAACGGTGTAGAAACTGTGGGGTGGTAGAGTGTGTTTAGAGAGACAACGGTGGAAAACTGGGGGTAGAGTGTGTGCAGAGAGAGAGAACGGTGTAGAAACTGAGGGGATGCTACAGTGTGTATAGAGAGAGTACGGTGTAAAAACTGGGCGTAGAGTTTGTATAGAGAGAGTACGGTGTAAAAACTGGGGGTAGAGTGTGTATAGAAAAAGAGTACGGTGTAGAAACTGTGGAGGTGGTAGAGTGTGTATAGAGAGAGAATACGGTGTAGAAACTGTGGGGGTGAATGTGGAAATAGAGAGTACCGTGTAGAAACTGTGGGGTGGTAGAGTGTGTATAGAGAGTGTACGGTGTAAAAACAGGGGTAGAGTGTGTCTAGAGAAAGAGTACGGTGTAGAAACTGTGGGGGTGGTAGAGTGTGTATAGAGAGAGTGTATGGTGTAGAAACTGCGAGGTTGGAGTGTGTTTATAGAGAGTACGGTGTAGAAACTGTTGGGGGGTTGAGTGTGTATAGAGAGGGTACTGTGTAGAAACAGTGGGGGTAGAGTGTGCATAGAGAGACTACGGTGTAGAAACTGTTGGGGAGGTAAAGTGTGTAGAGAGAGAGTATGGTGTAAACACTTTTGGGGGTCGAGTGTTTATAAAGAGAGTACGGTGTAGAAAATGGTGGGGGTAGAGTGTTTAAATAGAGAGAACGGTGTAGAAACTGTGTGAGGCAGAGTGTGTATAGAGAGAGCACGGTGGAAATTGTTTGTTGGGTAGTAAATGTTTAAAAAAGAGTACGATGTAGAAACTGTGTGTGTAATGGGGGTGTGTATAGAAAGAGTACGGTGCTGAAACTGGGGGGGGGGGGTAGAGTGTGGCATTGTAGAAGATTATTTTGATGTTGAGTATCAAGAAGATTTGGAGGAGGAGATTGAACCAGACAGTCCAGGTATATCAGTGACTTCAATCTACATATTTTTTATATAATGTTTAGCCTGATTACCTGTTTACTTGTATGAATAATCTATTTTGTTAAGTAAAAAAGAACTGTAACGTGCAAAACATAAACTATTAATAAGAATCTTTCAATAAAATTATTAAAAACAAGCAGTTCATTAAGTTTATGAAATTGCCAGTTTATTCTTCATAGAATTTTTATAGAGTGCCAATTTCCAACTACAAGCTTCAGTACTCATTTCAGAAAACAACTTTTCGAAAATCAATATGTTCACCAAATTCATTGGTATAAAATTTCTTAGCCAGTCGAGTTTCTCTATAGATTAAAACAGGTGTGATTACTTATTGATCAAACATGAGAACCTGTATTATAGAAGAACATCGAGCCAAACTATAATTGTGTTTGAAAATAAACAAAAAGTATTTCATGATTTCATCTACTTAAAGAAGAAATGCATTTATCATATGTTTTGCGCTTATATGCTGTATGTATAATACAAGTGTCATGAACGAATTATAGCCTTTCTTCAAGATTGAGTGGTCTGGTTACCAGACTCAAGTAAAGCAATTATTTTCGATCAAGAGTTAAGTGTAATCCACCAGACCAACCTTTAAATAGAAAGCTTGCATCAACAGTATTTTATGCTTACTGTCCTCAAACTCGACAAAACTTGTTTGTCCGAAAACTGAAGAAGGTTTTGATTTAGGTCTTTACATCCGGCAGGGAGGTTAGGAGTGACTGGTAGATGACCCCATTGGTTTTGAGCGTATTACATTTTTTTTCTTGAATCCGTTTCCCATGATATCAATTTGCGGGTTTCCTTGCAAAAATCGTGCTCTGAGGGCAAACTATTTGACGAGTTTAATAATGATTATTTTCTTTTATAATGTTTCTGGTAAGCCATAACTAAGACCTTTTTTATGATGTCAATTTTAAAGAAAAAGCTAATGGTAAGGGCAAAGTACTGCACATACACTGTAATTGAACGGAAAGACAAGAAGATCATTGCCATTAGTATATTGGGTAAATAAGAGACAGAACTGAAGCCAGGCTTAATCGAGTCCAGTAGTTTGGAAACATAAAGGAAACATAAAGGGATGGTGGTGTGCAATTGAAGGAAATCGCTACAGATGCCCTTCCACACATTTCTGCCATCAAGAGAGTTTTTGAACAGGATTAATATTAGGTCAAACTAAAGTTGTTTTTGTTGCACAATTTGCTGTGCTTGAAATGTTTGTCATGTATTTAAACATATGTATATGAAATCAGTAATATCAACTCATATCCAAACTCGCAGTGTAAATTGTAAATCTAAATGCACCATATGCTGCATACAAGACCCATTTTCTAGATTCACATCGCTCAGAAGTGGTTTTGTTTTTTAACAGGATTAAAATGAAAGATTTTGAATACAAGATTTAATAAAAATTAGAGTATTGTAGGGTAGTAACTCTGAAATAAAAAATGGACGGTGTTACCACATTCAAGTTATAGCTACCAACAATGATAAAAATGTTATCAAAAATAGATAGTTGATAAATACATTCAGTATTACTTCATCGTCTAGAAAATGCTTATCTAATTCATAATGGGTTTAAAAACTTTGTAGTTAACTCACATATTCATTCCAAGTACCTCTCCTTATCAACTTAGGCTTAATTTATGATGATACAAATTTTGAATTTAGATTATGTTTGTATCATTTCCAGATGTAAATATTATCTTCAAAAGCAGCAATCAACTGGACGGTAGGGCGAATAAAAGAAAAAAGGTATATGTCTAAATTCCGGCATTACTTAAAGACATAGCCATGGAATACATTATGAGAAAGAAATATAATCTTTTACGATCGAAGGTAAAGGTTGATATCTCTGAACCGAAACGCATTGCTCTCAATTGCAAGAAACCAAGAAATCGAGAATGAGAAGGAAAAAAAGAATAGAAGTGCAAAGGTATCCTTCGGATCTGACTCAACATTATGGATATCAACGTTTGAGACTAGTCACCCGTATTTAGTCATAATTGACTTATGTTAATAAATTAAACCAAAAGTACTTTGTCCTTTATTGACTTTGACGACTGCATGGCGCTGAACTATATCAGTGGTGTAAAACAAGTGTATACCTTGTATAATTTACTACATGTATTCCTGTGGTATTGAAGAGTGACATATTTTTACAAATATAAAGGGTTGACAACGGGACATGCTTTGTATATTGAACAATGTCAGTCGTGTAAAAAATGGTCAAATATTGTAGCTTTATCTATTTTAGGTTTAGTTAAACAAGGAAAAGCCTTATATATTTATTTATTAATTTATGTAACAGGTGTTAAACAAGGATATATCTTGTATCGTTACCTCTTTAGAGGCGTAATGCCTCATTTACCAGCTGCCTGCACGACAGGTATTTTCTGCTATGGAACCAATGAATGAAATACACGCATTCAACAAATCGCTAAACCAGATCTGATACCATTTTTGTTGGCGGTATTCTTATGTCCGTAGATTACTAGAAAGTTTTTGTCTTATTTGCTGGTAAATGAATTAGTTCTGATATGCATCATATTTTTATACCATATTGTAGGCAGATAAATTCTCTTTCAAATCAGTGTTAAATTTCTGATATCGTATGAGGCTACGTCTAATAAAACTCTAATAAAACATAGTTTATTAAATAATAAAAGTAGTCAAGTCAAAGTTTTGCATAAACGCTAACAATATATAGGTTTCAGTATGAACAATAGATTGACAATCATTCTATAATAATAAGTCTGATTGATTAAAGAAATCAGCTAGAATATCCACATATCAAAATCACATTTAATATCAATTACATCATTTATTCTAATATCGGAAAAATCGTTCTCATAAGAAACCAACATATGTATCGGCTGACCATCTTGATATGTGGTAAATCTGGTACCTGTTCTAGTTCAAACCTCGACTTTCGTAACTAAGCATTGTACTTTAATGTCTCTTCATTCATTATCAGAAATTATGCGTTTTAAATTATCATCAGTATCAGTCCTACGGTAGTATTGCCAACCACGGCAATAGTGTCGATCACGGCAGTTTACTCACGGCGTCGTTAAGGTCAAATTCTATTTCGCTTATACAACTTTATTCCTTTATTTCTTAATTTAGATGACTAAACTCACAATTATCAATCACGAAAGCTACTGTATCTGCCCCAGCTTCGCCATAATTAAGCTTATCGAATATTTCATCTTCCACTGGTAGGACGCTTTGTAATACTCGCACGGTTGTTTGTCAAGCAAACGTCTGGCTTACAATGCTAGTTGTCATCTTCGTTTTTTGACTTACGGTGTACGAGGTTTAGATGTCTTCACAAATAACGTCTAATTATAAATAACGACGAACATTCGTCCAATACATATTTCCAAGTATTGCCATTCATGTGCTTCTCTTGTACTCCGAAAATTTGTCCTCACAGCTTTCATTGAAGGTTTAAGCTTCATATTATCTAGTGTTTACACTAAACGATTTTACACAACAAAAACACTTACGTAAATTTCTTTATTTCTCATCCAACGAATAATCCACATTTCACGAGCATTTTCCTGTCTTGTTGTCCGTGGTTATTCCCAGATTCCGGCGTCAAAGAATGTGGCGAAGATCTTTAAGTATTAGACTGAATGAGATTTTGTTCTTGCCACATTGAAAACCACAAATGCATACGTTACAATCAACTTAAATTCATAAATGGAATAACCTCTCACCTGTCGCCGTATTCTGGGTCTTGGATGTATGAGGAATTAGCGGTTAGCTCTGTAATCATTCTCTCCCACACATATATAAAATTCTGCAAGCTATGTATCCTCCATGGATCCTGTTATGGGAAAGTTACAGTTTGAATTGAATTATCTCCCTTAAAGTCTTACGTATGTAAATCCATAAATTCTTGGATCATACTGATGATCCTGTAACTTTCAGACTGTTATGATCTGGACCTCGCGATATGACTGATATAGTATGGAATTGTCTCTCTCTCTCTCCCTCTCAGTCTCTCTCCTTCTCAGGGATGCCCCTCAGCCCTATATTGCATATAGTTGTGTAGACAAACACACACTCAATTAATCAATTAACTAATAACAGCAATTACAACTTTTAATCTATATTTTTAAATCATTCTTTATTTATAAACTTTTTACAAGTATCAGTAGCGATAAAGATATATACTTTAAAAAAAATACAATAATACCTTAAGATATTCGCCCCCTGTGGGATGGGGGGAGGATAGAATTCGCCCACTGCTTGAGAGTGCAAGGTGGTAGAAACCCACCAAACATCGACACCCAAACACCATTGCATTCACCACATACATACTTCGGCGCAATATAGCCTTTGTGTGCTGACCTGCCGTAAAACCCCATTTCACTCACTCACTCACCTTAAGATATTCAGTAATTGCCGGAAACAAACATACCATATATAATCAAAGTTTTTGCCTCATTCAATCGAAATTGGCTCCATTTCTGCATTTTTATTTACGTCTGCTAAGTAGTGTTCCTTTTTATTTTTCCCTTCCCCACTTCTCTTTAAGAAAGAAGGAAGCAATTTAGAAAGGGGAAACAAAACACTGTCGCTGACAATTTCTGGTATGTTTGGCTGAGTGAGTAGACTGAATGTCACACCAAGAACAATTACCACTATAGCTCCCATAATGTTGAAGTACATATATGATACAGAGTACAAGGTCTGCAGTCCCGTTCGTGTATTTGGGTGATCCGGCGATGTCGTTGATGCTGATGCATACGTGCTGTTATTGATGAACCCTACATAAGTCGAATTACGTTCTGCGATCGGTAAGAGCATGTTTAGAAATGTTGCGTTATCTGTAGGAATGGTTCCAGTGTCAGGCATACATTTGTCGGTTGGTCCTAGAGGAAGGAATGGTGTTTGAGAAATTGAAGCGAAGAAATTCTGACCAGAACTGACCCAAAGAACAAAAACAATTCCAATAAGGGTAGCTAAAAACATAGCTTTTGGTCTAGCCCTACGAAACATGATAGACGTCAAGAAGAGACCAGTTTGGGGACCATCTATTGCACCCATGAAGCTGGACATCATTTGACCTAGTGGACCTTTGACATTCAATAATACGCAGGCAACGCCCGCAGAAATGATACCAAATACAACTACAACACACTTAGATAAGTTTGTCGCTGCAGATTCCTTCATGTTCGGCCGAAAGGACTTAATAAAGTCTTCAAACATTATAGCCGCTAGGCTGCTTAGTCCCGAAGACATGGTACTGAGAGAAGCAGCAGCAAGTGCGGCGATAACAAGTCCTGGAAAACCCGGTAAGTCATGAAACAGATCCATCATACTAAAGGGGAGAATCTGGTTCATGTTGGAGATCTGCCCCGATGCCAAAGGATCACAGCCTTTGTTTGTGAAGTAGGCAAACAGTGTAAACCCTTCGAACATGGCTAATATCCAGGTTAGTGAATAAAAAGGAACTGTCAGGTAAATCATTCTTTTGGCCGCTGTTATAGATGGCATAGAATTGATTCGCTGAATCGCAGACTGAGATATTGTGAGATAGAAGAACTGTGGAATAGAACCGATAATAAGAGTCCAAAATGTATGACGAATGGTTGGGTCTGGATTGAAGTGAAAGAAGTTTAGTCTGCTTTTGCTAAGCTTAAAAACTCTTGCAGATCCACCCGTTTTGATCGTGCTTCTTATCAGAACTGAAACGAGATATATGAATCATTATCTTTATCTTTCGGAATACTTTACTGATTAATTACAATAAATTCATGTTCATAAGAAAACATAAAGACATGCGTAATTAGTTTAGTATGTATTGAAATATCTTATTTTCTTAATAATAACTGTTACTCAATACCCAATACTGATTGAAAAAAAAAGTATTCCTATGAACTAATTAAATAATTCGCGAGCTATATATTCCAAGGATATATATTAACATAAGACAATTTCGTTTTTTTTCTGAATCCTTTTTCACTTTTATACGTTGTAAAAGGTAACTTATGTAATTGGTTTATTCTATGAAAATTGTGAAAGCATGTTTAAACTCAACGTTTGTTGTTTAATTTTACATATTGCTTTTCCAATATTAAGCCAGTTCGATGCATTTAGCTGACCTCAAGTAAGCTAGCTTAAAGAAACAATATTTTTAATAAGTCCAGTACATGCCCCGCAAAATACATGTAATAACTAAATATTCATTAGGCCAGCAGCCTTATTATATCATACAGAACATGCACACTTTCTGTAATAAGTTCGATTGGTATACGAGTGTACTTAGCCTTTTTATACATACCAGCGAGAATACCAACGACCATTATAAGCGACTG
>JAULCC010265164.1:0-12345 GCA_032358795.1 Nuttallia obscurata | reverse complement strand
GTCTCATCTGGACCCAAGCTGTTTGACACTCATCCAAGTGTATTGCCAAAAATTTATTGAATCTGTGAAAATAAAAAAAATGAGGCAGACGAAATATTGCCCATGCGCGGTATTGCTTCCGGCAATGAAGGGGTTAACAGTGGTTTTGATATAATTTTTCTGAATATTTGTACCTTCGAAAAGTGTTTTTATATGGCTACTTACATGAATTTTGCACCAATTTAAAATCAACTTTGCTTGAAGGTAATACGTGTTTCACTGTGGGCTTATTAACGTTGATATCACCCAAGGCCACGCAGGGGGCGTTGGTTTTACACATATACATATGACATAGATTATAAGGCAATGCGAGAGCATATTAAAAGATGAATACAAGATAACGCTCGTGCAGTTTTTTGCGATATGCTGATTCATCACTGTGGTGTGACAATTTATTTTACATTTTTGCATTTGATACCTTGTTCAGGGATGTTTGTAATAACAATATACAAATAATCTAAAACCTACATATATCTATAGATAGAATGTCATATGAAGAGAAGACATTGCACCCTTTTGAATATCATCGGGTTGGAGTAATGAGGCCTTATGAGTAATGGGTAATTTGTTTGGGATATTTAAGGTTAATTTTGTGGTCTTTCTGTCAAATAAGTTTTAGTTATACGCTTTCTTTAAAATTCATGATCATATTTAAACCGTCTTATGGTAAAATCGGCGTCGAGCAATTTTGATCAAATCTCTACATGAATTCGATTTTTTCTCTAATACATGTATATCTACTCTTAAGCAGTTTAAAAATGTATATTCGACTCATATACTCTTTAACAGTTGTACAAATGCTACAAACTAACTGCAGGACCCCAACTCAACTCGAAATTGTATGTTAGCTAAATTGTCTTTGATACCTTTATTCGAAGGACATTGCTCACCTTGTTTGGCCACAAATACACTGGCCATAGCATCCGGTATGCTGGTCCCTGCGGCCAAAAACGTTATACCCATGACGCTGTCCGGTATCCCAAATGCATAGCCTATATATGTTACCTAGGAAACAGATAAACAGGCAATTTGTATTAAATACAGCTATTGGAGTAAACTTTCCCAAAATCAAATTATTCGAAAACATTATTGATAAAAACAGTGACCTATGATATTGGATAATCACATTTCTTACACTGATCAAACGATTTTATATTTTGCGTATACCCTTTTTTTTCTCTCTCTCTCTCTCTTATACACGAAACCCAGCCTCTTACCAAACTGTTTTTACGAGTATCTTCTACTGCGGGTGTTTGAAATCAAGACAAGACCAGTCTGATAATAGCGTTTATTATTACTTCAGTGAAATTTATTTTAAAAAAACAAACAAAAATATAAAAAATTTATCCCTCAGGCGAAAAAAATATTTCTGTTTCCGGTCTCCCTACCTACCCTCTTTTTTATCCCCGACCCTAAAACTTTTATTGTAAAAAATATTCCCCTTTCCGTTTTTTTCTCTTTTCCGTTTGTTTGAAATATTTTTGAAGTTTTCTATTTTATAGTTTAAATACATGATACAGGATACGATATATGTATGCAATATTTATCTATTTCTACTATAAAAGATACTAGTCATAGTTTAGTCCAATGGTTAACCCTTTAATGGTGCAGCAGTTTAAGAAAAAATAAAGATTCGAACTTACCTACCCTCTTTTTATTTGCCAAGAGATCGGAACAGAACTAAATGTTTTTGCCCAACTATTTCTTGATGTCTATTGATATTAATTGTCTTTAATGACATAGACTTTCAGTAGTAATTAGAAGCAGTGCCAATAAACGGACATAATATCGACACCCTGTACTTTCTATTTTCTTCATTTCGTCAGCCTGCCACCATTGTTTCAGCTTTGCCCAACATTTAGAACAGGCTGGTAATACAGTTTAATCGTGTTTACACAGTAATCTCCAGCAAGACTCGAAAAATAATTAACTAAATATCTGCTGGTGATTAACCAAACGAGAGAAATTAACCTTGAATCCTGTAAACCGAACTTAATCTATACCTATTATTCTTGTCTCTATTTAGCTGAAAGCCCGAACAACACGTTTTAACAGATTTTTTCCTCTTTTTGTCGCCATTTTTGTAAAATTGTCCGTCATTACGGCTGCCACGGTATTTTATCGAAGGGACAAAATGGAAAATTACTGAAGTCTTCCGAATGAAATCAGCAATGGCTACAGTGATTACGGTTAAAGAGCGCTTTGTGATACAGAATGGTGATAATATGGCGGTCGCCATGGTAAAAATTACTAGATACAGAACCTTAAACAAATACCATGGGACTATTAGCGAACTATGAAAGTGCAATGAACAATCAAATTCACGTTCAAATATTTGACCCTGGCAAATTCAATATGGCAAAAGTCATACATTTACATTGTTCATGTCCAACCTTTGAAAGGAATTAGACTGAATACATACGCTTTAGTTTAAAAAATACAGGTACAAAACTAAAGTCCATGAAGTGTAGTATCAGCAATTTTTGTTTGTAAAAACATGTACAGTGGTCCCACGTTCGAATCCCAAACGTTACCCTTGTGCTTATGTTCGTCATTGTGACGGAGTGATCGCTTGTCTCCAGCACAAAACAAGTACAAAACATGAAAAAATCAAGTGCAAAAAAGGCACATCAATGAGGAACTAGCAAGAAATATATATCATTTCCCTCTTGTTCTATAATACCACATATGTAAATGACATAGATACCACATATGCAACTTTTACATATATAACACATATGTACATGTTTACATAAAAGCTACATATGTATTTGTTTTACATATATTCCACATATGTGAATGTTAATATTGTTACCACATGTGTAAATGTTTACACAGATAACACGCATGTAATTTGTACATTTAAACAACTGTTCCACCTATAAAAATGTTAACAAAGAAACAACATATGTAATTTTTACATATAAATCACTTATGTAAATGTTAATATAGATATTTAAAGTATAAATGTTAAAATAAATACCACACATGTTAATAAATACACAGTTACCACATATGTAATATGAATATAAATACCACACATATAAATGTTAATACGGTTACCACACATGTAAAATGTTAACACGGTTACCGTATATGTAAATGTTAAAACGGTTACCACACATGTAAATATTAACACGGTTACTGCACATGTAAATATTAACACGGTTACCACACCTCTAAATGTAAACACGGTTACCACACATGTAAATATTAACACGGTTACCGCACCTCTAAATGTTAACACGGTTACCACACATGTAAAAGTTAACACGGTTACGACATATGTTTATGTTAACACGGTTACCACACATGTAAATGTTAACACGGTTACCACACATGTAAATGTTAACACGGTTACCACACATGTAAATGTTAACACGGTAACAACACATGTAAATGTTAACACAGTTACCACACATGTAAATGTTAATACGGTTACCACACATGTAAATGTTAACACGGATACCAAGCATGTAAATGTTAACACAGTTACCAAACATGTAAATGTTAACACGGTTACCACACATGTAACTTATTACTAATTGAAAGATTTCTTACCATCCACACCATAACATATGAAAATACAGCTAACCACGTGATTGACAGGACAAATGTTGCTAAAAAGAAGCGCTCGAATCTGAAAAATAAATTGAAACATTTAATGAAATTCGAATAATTGAAAAAATTGGATCCAGATGGAATGTGACATTATTCTAAATATGCTTATATTACCTCAAATATACTAGAGGTCAACGAAAATCTTAACAGCGTCCAATTTTATACAAAAACTAAATCATTTATTTCCCTATTAGTTTTCTAGAATATATTGACCAATAATAGTTAACCCCTCATTCACCGTCTGCCCCTCATTTACTGTTTACACTTTATTCACCGTCTGCTAACGCATACGCTTGTCAATGGCCATCTGAACGTTTCCACATACGCTAAATGATAAAACTATTTTCAAATTGTCGTCTGCTAAAGTACACTTAATTTGTATTGAATAATCTTTTTTCTGCAAACATATAAATATACACAAACTCATATATCGAGTTAAAGCGAAAGAGCAAATTTTTAACCCTTAGCCTGCTGAAAAAATTGTCGTCTGCTCAAATTGTTGTCTGCCTGGATCTAAAATCCATCGGATTCGTTTAATATTTGGAGAAACACTTGGCCGAATGTCAAACAGTTTGGTGTTACTCGGCGTCTAATCTGGATCCAGACTGTTTGCAAATTCTATCACGGTCGCGCTTAGCAGGCTAAGGGTTAAAGATCTCTTTTCCTAAGCAGCATTTTTACCAAAACATCGTTGGCGGTTGGTTGTAGACTTATGGTTGATCAAAACATTTGAAATCAATTCGTAAAAGACGATGAAAAATATTGTTTTGTAAGATGAAATAAATATGTAAGTTGCTTGTTTTAGATATAACGTGAAGTTAATCGAAACAACGACACGTAAATAACGGCGAGACAAGGCAATAAAAAAATGCAAGGTAGAGGCAAAGAAAGGAAACCGTAAAAATGGAATGCAAGGCGATGTAGGGTAAGGTAAAGTTAGGTAAGTAAGGAAAGAAAAACACTTAAAGACAAGGGAAGGCCAGGCAGGCAATGCAAGGTAAGGTAAGGTTAGGTATGGTAGGTTAATCTTTAGTAAGGTAAGGTACGGCATGAGAAGAGAAAGTAATGCAGTTAAATGCGGGGCAAGGCAAGTTGAAATAAGTAAGGTAGTACAAGACAATTGAAGGTAAGGCAAGACAAGGCAAAGTAAGGCAAGGCAAGGTAAGCTAAGGTAAGGTCGTGAAAAGTGAGGAAAGGTAAGGTAATGTCGTTTTAGGTGAGGTAAAGTCGTGTAAATCGAGATAATGTAAGGCAGGGCAAGGCAAGATTTGGCAAGGTTATGCCATTTTAAGGTTAACTTAAGGTAAGTTACAGTTAAATTACGCAAAGCAAGGCAATACAGGGAAAGACATGACAAGGAAAGGTTAGGTAAGGTTAGGTAAGTTGAAATTAAGTAAGACAAGACAAGGCAATATAAGTATGGATAAGCTACAGTTGATTGAGGCAAGACATTGCAAGGTAAGGCTATGTAAGTTGAAGTTAATTAAAGCAAGTTTTATGTTTTATAACAATTTAACGTGGCTTTAACAGTAGTTTAGT
The DNA here is from genome assembly GCA_032358795.1 of Nuttallia obscurata. Taxonomy (NCBI): domain Eukaryota; kingdom Metazoa; phylum Mollusca; class Bivalvia; order Cardiida; family Psammobiidae; genus Nuttallia; species Nuttallia obscurata. The sequence goes on along the minus strand of JAULCC010265164.1, from coordinate 7,146 downwards.
CATATCGCGACGTCAGGCAGAGGAAGACCACGGGGAACCCTGTACACTATTGCATGCACAGAGTGCACCCGGGTAGAATCACCGATCTACCGCAAGCCAGCTGGAAGACTTCCTTACTTTTTAAAGCAAGGCAATGCAAGGTAAAGTAAGATAAGGTATGGTAAATTAAGTTTAAGTTAAGTAAGGTATGATACAAGACAAGGTCACATAAGGTTGGTTAATATTAAGTCAGGCATGGCAAAGTGTGGTAAACTAAAATATGTTTAAGAGAAGTACGGCAAGGTTTCGTAGGCAGGAGAGGAATCTCCCCATTCATTTTCCTCAATGTAAAACATCATTCAGTTTGGCAAAACGGTCATCATTGTTTATCTTGTCACACCAGACCCAAACGGTAATGTGGAAGCACATATATGAACCCTCTATTATTACAGTGATGCTAGATTTAACACAAACTCTTCGGTATCAGAATGAAAGGAAAGTTACAGTTTATAGTCTATCAGACGATATTTTGCCGCCAATCTATATAAAGACTATTTTCTTCTCTGGACTATTTCAGTTTGCAAGGAGAACGCATTAGATGCTACATAGCAGACGACTTTGATGCATTTGGCGCTCAATAAATACCAATGTTTATCGTGTTTCTCTAATTGAAGTTAGGATATCTGGTGAAGGATGCAGACGTTTGACTGTACTTAAAGGTGTAGTGCCATTTTAACCCCTTCACTGCCGGAAGCAATACCACGCATGCGCAAAATTTCGTCTGCCTTATTTTTTAACTTCACAGATTCACTAAATATTTGGCAAAACAATAAGCTGAGTGTCAAACAGCTTGGATCCGCATGAGACGCCGAGTTACTCGGCGTCTCATCCGGATCCAAACTGTTTGCATATTACTTAAAACTCGGGGTAAGGCAGTGCACGGGTTATATATCGAAACTTCATGTAAAACTAACTGACGTCATTAACCAGTCTATGCCAGTACCAACTGAAGTGCCATGATCTATCTGGTGAATTCTCGGTTGTTCGCTTTATATTTCTTACTTTCAATCCTCCTAATTTTATTATGTTACCCCAAATAATTACGACCTAAATCAAATCGAACTTGCGTATGCGCGAATCGATACCTCATTGTTGAGATTTTTCTACATCTGTTTTCGCGATAACTTCAAATGCAATTATTTTCTTATAAAAAGAGACATTTTATAGCAACTTGAATATCGGTTAGTCTTAAATTTCGAAGAGGCATGGGAACTTTAAAGAATCTCATTACCAAAATCTCGCACAATAATTAACTCTTGTTTGATTTCAGAAGTAGTATGGTATAAAACACGGTTGCAAGAGTAGTTGGAAACAGTAATAATTTTTATCACTTGACTGGTTTACGTGTTTACTTGTTACCTGAAATCCTACATATTTTCGCTCGCAAATTATTATTATCATATTTTTTCAAACGGGTATTGACCGTTTTATTTTAGAGACTAGATAAGTGGTCGGTGTAACACTCGCGACATCCATGTTGTCATAGTATAAATCGAAAAAAAAACTTGTTAAAAAGTATCATTACCAACGTTCCGCTACAGAAAAAGCATAATACAGTCAAGTGCGATATTGACCAATAGGATTCAACAACCATTTAGTCAAAAGAAGTATATATACATATAAATAGATATTAACAAAATGATTGTTTAGAAATGGCAAATATATTACCACCTTTACGGACGGACGGACGGATGGACTGACTGAAAGGTTCCTCTGTGTCGTATACATTCTTTGTAAAGAGTGGCACAAAAAAAAGACACATTGCATAATCATCTAGGAGCCAAACATTTATATATTTCGTCAAAGAAAAAATAAAATCATTCAAATCTCATTGCAATTTTTTTTTATTTTTTTTTTTTTGTTTAAGGGTTGGGGTGCAAACGAACCTGGTATTTTATTCTTTTTCTAAAGATTATTAACCAGTAAGAATGAATTGTATTAACCCCTTCACTGCCTTACCCCGAGTTTTAAGCCATACGCAAACAGCTTGGATCCGGATGAGACGTCTAGAAACTCGGCGTCTCATCCGGATTCAAGCTGTTTGACACTCAGCCAATTGTTTTGCCAAAAATTTAGTGAATCTGTGAAGTTAATAATGAAGCAGACGAAATACTGCGCATGCCCGGTATTGCTTCCGGCAGTAAATGGGTTAAAGGTGCACAATTTATACTTACCGGGGTTTTCTACAGTCGGGTATGGTGTAGTAAAGAATAGTTTTCAAAGGATAAGTGGCTGCCCAAACTGCGCACTTCAAGTAGCCTTCCTGTTCTGAAAAAAAAGAAAGAAATTTCATTGCATTTAACACATATTTAAGACCAGAACTCATTCGAATTTGTTGTATATAGTTTGAACCGTTTAAAACAGTAGCTTCTAAAGCAACAGCATATTAAACCATTGCTCAAGTTAACCCTTTCGGGGCCAAACAATGTTCGTTTGCATTTATTGTCGTCTGTCTCCATGCTCAAAGTGGATTTTTCTTGAAATTCTGTTTAAAAACAGAATAAGGTTGTCCACAGTTTAGACCCTGATGGGACGCCGAGACTAAAACAATATGCCCATTTAGAAGATATTGCGTGGAATAGAAATAATACATTGTCTCAATTCAGATGGTGCCCAAAACTTTGCAATGGTTCAGGTTCGGTTCCTAGCCGGTGTTAAATGTTATGATTGGCAGTGGTGTTTACACTTTCGGGAAGCTGGCTTTTGCCCGGGTATAGGTTTTCCCCTGAGTCATGGGTTTTCGCGGATATTTTGCACGCAAGACTACGATAAATCTTGCATAACCGCCACTGAGAGTGATCAGAAAAAATTAAATTGTGAGAAATTCTTTCGTCCAAATCCCGACTGGATCGTAGACACCAGCATTGAGGGGGTTGGGTGTCCTCAACCTACTCTTACATACTGGTGGCTGCTTTAAGCGTTTAAGAGGACGTTTACTAATCAAATCATCATCATCATCATAATCATCATCATCATCACATTTTGCCGTTTTTGTGAAAAAGATAAGTTTAATTAAAGTAATGCGTGTAGTGATTAAAACATCAACTACTACAAAATATTACTCAAACATAGAAAACATTGAATAAGTTCTTATTTTCTAGAAATTATTTTTCATGATGAGAAAATTTAGAAAGGAACTTTATCGTTTAATGATCTTTCGACAAACATTCGATTTAGAAATATGTATGATGAACATTTTGAACATTTCAATCATCACCAATACGGTTTCCTTCGTTAATGAATCCCGTAGATATATATTTCATAATGAATCCCGTATATATATTTCATTAGTCTGTCGTTGTGCCTCAATTATCCAGTATTCGTCATGTTTCATTCATTACTGCAGCAAACGATTGATTATCCTGCATTTTCCGGTTTATTTCTTACCTAAACTCGGAATAGCTCTCCATCCATCAAAGTTTTCTCCCTCCAGCGTCATGCTCATCCTAAAGAAAAAGAAATTCAAATGCCGATGTGTATATAACTAACGATGGCGGTACGTAACATGCGGGTGCACACACAATTTAACAGGCGTTTTTTTTGTTTTTTGCTTTTTAAGTAGAACCGTCATTTCGTTTTCAACTCTCTTAATTAACCTTTAGCCTGCTAAAAAAAGTCGTCTGCTTAAACTTTCGTCTGCCTAGATTTTAAAATTTATCAGAATCGCCCAATATTCTTAGAAACAATTGGCCGAGTGTCAAACAGCATGGATCCTGATTAGACGCCGAGTTACTCGGCGTATTATCTGGATCCAAGCTGTTTGCAAATTCTATCACAGTCGCCATTAACAGGCTAATGGTTAAAAACATGGAAACCCGTACTATAGCTATATTTGTTTTTATTTGTTATTCTTGGAAATAACGTATTAAGTTTGCTTTTGGTTTTCTTATTGAAAGCGGTTAACAAATATGGCAGAAATTTCAAGAAACACTAGAAGGGACCCGCGCTGGCGCGGGTGATTGACTTCACAAATGTCTGAAATAATAGACAATTCTACAATCATTGCAACAATATAATTTCTGGAAACCTAACCAAATAACTTTTGAAGAATATTTTAAATTAAAAAACAAAAACAAAAAAAAAAAAACAAAAAAACAACTACTTTTAATTGAGCTGAAATTCTGATGTCTCACATGTCTGACAAAGGAGTCTTTTTTCGACTATTTTTTATACTATATATCTACAGAACTACATAAAAATCATTCAAAATACCACTTCGTGTTGTTGTTCCAAAGTAAAATGAAAAAAACCCACGTCAAATCGGAGTCTTGAACCCGTGGCTAACCTTATGACCAGTGTGTCAGAGGCAAGTACGGAACTGATAGAGCTAATTCGCCTTCACACACAATAAGACAATGTAAAGAGGAATATACCACATATAACTGCATGTTCGAGAAGTCAACTATTTGAACCCGTACCTCGACATCACTACATTATTAAAATAAATTACCATAAGATTACGTAAATCGTTATGAATATAAAATATCGTAAATAAAAATAATAAATAAATCAAATAAACCCATAGAGATCACAGCATGCCAAAATGAACCCATTCAATGCCTTTAAATTTAAATTCTACATTTCAAGTATCGAAGAAGTCCTGAAATCAGGTGTAATCAGTTGACAGACTAGTGTAATCCAATGTGTAATCCAAATGTCATAGTAAACGTAAAATAATATTACAAAATTACCAGTTTCGGACGGACTTGCAGTATGATCTCATTGTTGATGTCCGTGCCGCTTGTCGAAACTTATGTCTTCTCAGATAGGCGGTGTCTTGGTACATTCTGCGTCTCTGAAAAGACGAGATGTTTAATTTTATAACAATATTAGTTACTATTTTAAAGGTATATATATCCATAATATACATCATGATTATATTTATATATACACATGTATTACTCTATGTATTTGTAGGTAACTAGTGCTCCAGTCGTAGTAAGCGTTAGCAAAAATGCAATAGCAATCGGAAATCCTCGGTGATAAATGCTTCTATTAGGGCCAGTTGTGGTCACATGACTAATAACATGACGGCGCCCATAAAGTCAGCCATCACGCAATTAAAATCAGGAAAGAAATTGCAAGTGTTTGTTTTACAGCTCAACTGTAAAAACTTTGTTTAGTCTATGTAATAGCTTTTGGTTGTAGCTTGAGATTCGGTGGTAACTTCATTTCTTTAACGGCAGCTGCAGTCGAAGCTTTTCGAACAACATTTCTTAGAGAATTCTTATTCCGGCAAACAAAAGGCCTAGTATTTGTGCATATCCTTTCATCCGAGGAAGTATCGACGTTTTCAGATATAGCTGAAATTAAATTATTAAAAGGCTATAAGTATTTTTATTTCACGTTTATTGAGCTAGAAAAGACAAATATTTTATTTTTTTGTTTCAACAGTTTAGCCGTTAGGCCCAAAAACCAGGTAAATGTGCAATGATGTGGATTGTGTAAGCAAATGTGACAATGGTGTATCCTCGTTTAGAGACTAAACTGACGAAAGGAAATCTAACATTTATAGCCTGTATAAACTTAAAATAATACTGTTTTCCGCTAAGCATGGACTATATTTCAACACAGTAAACGTAGTAATATTTACAGTATTTTGAGAAAAGAGAATAATCGAGACATTATTTGCTTGGTGTGGTAGCTGACGTCACGGGACACGTGGGCTTACCACACTCACGGTTATTGATGTAATATCAAATCTGATAATATGTAGATCCAGAACATTACTGTACGGTCTGCAGGCTGACCTTGTATTTGCTTCAGGATATACCACTAACGGCTAACGATCGTAATATGATACATGCACACGTTCAAAATATTTCTGGTCACGAAATACACACATCATAAATTCCCCAATAAACAGTTTATATTCCGGAGAAGCATGTTTGTTAGTGCCGCGAGGAACGTGTTATAGAAATAATTATCAATCTATGGTTACACAAAGTTGGTCCCGGGGGGCATACGTGCCCATACATCTAAATTAGGAATGCGGTCGTTTTCACAGCTGAGTGATGAAACCGAGCTGGATAAGCTCGATTATGTTGAGAGCCTGTGGCTTGTAGAAACACTTTTGAGTCAGTTTCCTGGGTAGAACCAATATTTTAAATCAAATGAAGGCCAGGAAAAAGGCCGCTGTCGGGGTTCGAACCCGCAACCTCCTAAGCGTCAGACGGACACAATATCCACTACACCACTGGACTCTGATGTGGATAGTGATATGGAAACAGCGTGGACTTTAAAAAAGAAAGAAATCCCTGACCTCTACAGGAAACAAGTTATCGATTTATATCCTGACTGACTTGATATCAATTTTAAAGAAGCCATAAGCAGGCCTTGAAGATGATTCAGTGAAGAGTATATTGTTTCGCAGTCTGAATTTCAAATCTTACTGACATTTTCTAAATCATTTAGCTTTCTCCATTTAATAAAAAATTACGCATCAGTATATCAATGCAACTTTTATTTATATGACAACGTCTATTTGACAATGTCTATAATTTTAGAATGCGTGCTGTTGAACGTATATGGCAAATACCCTTATCAAATAAGAGTAACAAGAATCTATAACACGACTATTTTGAAGCTACATGTACCACACTCCAGATATGGCATAGGATATCGAATATATGAAAACTGTTACAAATGTTGAGATGTATTGAGGAAACATGGATGCACTATGATTGGAAGTGATACTTGTGGTAATAATTACTAAACAAACACTCAAAATTTGTAATTTTACCTGTAAAACTTACCCCGTTGGTCATGGTGTAGACATTTTTAGCGTGGTATCAGTGACTTTATGTGAAAAATTCATTATAACTGTGAAGAGTTTTATCCTGAAACATCTTGCATGCATGTATTTTTCATATTTACAAACTTTGGTAGATGTTTTGAAACTTCTGAAATTTTTAATCAAATCTGGAGTTCAGCCTCAACCCCTTCACTGCCTTACCCCGAGTTGTAAGTCATATGCAAACAGCTTGGATCCGGATGAGACGCTGAGTAACACTCAGCCAATTGTTTTGCGAAAAATTTAGTGAATCTGTGAAAATAAAAAATGAGGCAGACGAAATATTGCGCATGCGCGGTATTGCTTCCGGCAGT
>JAULCC010265053.1:0-12345 GCA_032358795.1 Nuttallia obscurata | reverse complement strand
TTGTTTGTCACTCTTACATTAATATATAATACGTATATGTATGTATTATGGGCCGGTGGCCTGCATGTACAAATAAATATCTTGACTTGACTTGACTCTCACTGCTATTGTCTTCATTCAGAAGACAAATAACTTTAGAAATAAATGTATTTATTCTTTGTTGCTTAAGCAAGACACTACTGTAATAAAAGTTCTAATAATGAACATATTGTTTATCGTATAAGTATACCGAGATATTGAATGAGGTGTTTTACTAATGGCGAGAAGTCTAACATCATTTCATGTATGGTCTCTTTCTAACAATTATCTAGCTTCTGAAAATTTGACATATAGCCCAACCCCTTTTTTTAAAAAATTGTTCGAGCTTCATGATGTTTTGGGTGAAACATTTTTGCACAACTTGGTGACAGGGTAAAAATTTTGTTCAACTGTTGTTTGTCCATTTTGTATCATACAATACTGGACAAACAACAGCTGAGCAACATTCGAATTGTTAATCTAAACCATGTTACATTTGTCAGATTGGCACCTGACATTTTTTAAGTTTGAATTTATTTTTTTCAGTTCGCTTATGGTGAAAACCTGTAAATTGCCAAAACATTTATGATTCCGTTTCTATATACACTAGTTCTTGGTTTCTAATGACGGCTAAGGTAAAGGCGCATGTAAATTCTTTCAAGAAAATTCTGCGACTAGCAATGAAAGCTTATGCATACTAAATATGCAAGTAATTAGTATAAGTAAAGGAAAATAGCGAGGTTTACTCATTGTAACTAACGGTAAATGGACAATAGAATAGCACGGTGTAACAAGTTAACCTGTTAAAATAAACTGTTTGTTAATCTTACCCTAAGTGGTATTAACAAAAATAACTGCAAAGTATGAAACTGTAGCTCATATAAAATCAACATTAGAAAAGCTAAGAATGACAATGTAAAATTCAAAAATGAAAACAGTACAAATGCATGACAAAAGCCAAGTATGAAAATCTAAAGCCAGCTTAAGTCGACATGAAAAAACAAAATTTGATAACGTTAATTCGTATAAAATAGACATGAGAATAACAAAATATGACAATGTAAACTCATGGTAAAAAAACATGAGAATAACAAAGTATGGCAACGTAAACTATTTTGAAACATACATGAGAGTAACACAGTATGACATTGTAAACTCATGTTAAATAGACATGAGAATAACAAATCATGACAATGTAAACTCATGTCAAATAGACATAAGAATAACTATTTTGAAACATACATGAGAAAAACACAGTATGACATTGTAAACTAATATTAAATAGACATGAGAATAACAAACAATGACAATGTAAACAATTTTTAAATAGACACGAGAATAACAAAATATGACAATGCCAATTCATGGTAAAAAGACATGAATATAATACAGTATTTCAACGTAAACTCATGCTAAAAAGACATGAGAATAACAAAGAATGACAAGGTAAACTAATGTTAAATACACATATGAATAACAAAGTATAACAAAACAATGAATCTTAAACAAACATGAGATTAACACAGTATGACAAGGTAAACTAATGTTAAATACACATACGAATAACAAAGTATGACAATACAAATTAATGTTAAACAGACATGAGAATAACAAAGTTTGACAATGTAAACTAATGTTAAGTAGACATGAGAATAACAAAGTATATAAATGCAAGCTAATGTTAAACAGGCATGAGACTAACAAAATATGAAAACGTAAACACATGATTAAAAGACATGACAAATTTAAAGTATGAGGAGGTAAATTCATGTAATTAAGACATTAGAATAACAAAGTCAGACAACATAACCAAATGTAAAATAGACATGAGTATAACACAGTATGACATCGTAAACTCATGTTAATTAGATCTAAGAATAACAAAGTATGGCAACGTATAACTAATCTTAAATTGTCATGAGAATAACTATGACAATGTAAACTCATGTTAAACAGACATGAAAATAACAAGGTATGACAATGTCAACTAATGTTAAATAGACATGTGAATAAAAAAATATGACAACGCAAACTCATGTTAAATAGACATAAAAAAACAAAGCATGACAATGTCAACTCATGTTAAACAGACATGTGAATAAAAACTTATGACAACGCAAAATTATGTTTAATAGACATCAGAATAACAAAGTAGGACAATGTAAAGTCATTTTAAACATACATTAGAAAAGCAAATTATGACAACCTAAACTCCTGTAAAATAGACATGAGAATAACAAAGAATGCCAGCGTAAACTTGTGTTAAAAAAGACCAGGAGAATAACAAATTATAAAAATGTAAAATGTTAAATAGACATGAGAATAGCAAACAATAACTATCTTAACTCATGTTATATAGACATGAGAATAACAAATTATGAAAATGTAAACTAATGTTAGAAAGACATGAGAATAGCAAAGAATGACAATGTCAACTAATATTAAAAAGACAGGAATATAACAAATTATGACAATGTATGACCATGTTAATCTATGTAAAAAGACATGACAAATGTAGACGATGGCAAAATCAGGCCAGCTTAATTCGATATCAGAAAAAAACATGTTTGACAATACAAACACATTTTAAATAGGCAAGAAAATAGCAAACTATGCCAATGTAAACCCATGTAAACAAGACATAAGATTTGCAAACTATGACATTACAACACAATATGAGTATGTTAAATACTGTAAAACAGACAAAGGTCAAGCAAAGTATAACATCGAAAACTAATAAAAAACATTGTACAACAATAAAACAACGTATACACATGTTTAATAGACATGCTAATTACAAGGTATGATAAGTTAAATTCATGTAAAACAGACAAGTGAATAACAAAGAATGACAACGTAAACTAATGTGAAATAGACATGAGCATGACAAAGAATGACTACGTAAAGTCATGTAAACTAGGCATGAGAATAACAAAATATGACAATGTATACTAAGGTAAAGTAGACATGAGAATAACAAAATCTGACAACGTAAACTCATGTACACCAGACATGACAATAGCAAAGTAAGACAACGTAAACTCATGAAAACTAGACATGAGAATAACCATGTCAGACAACGTAAACTCATGTAAAATAGACATGAGAATAACAAAGTATGGCATGTTAACTTATATTTAATAAACATGAGAATAACTAAGTATGGCAACGTAAACTAATGTAAAATAGGCATGAAAATGGAAAAGTATGACAAATTAATTCATTAAAAATAAGCATGAAACAAGGGCACTGTGGTGCAACAAAATTCGCATGTCATTGCACACTTAATGATAAGAATGCTTCATATGAAAGTTTGCTAGAATATGTCAAATAGGGGATTACGTGTAAGAAAAAATCAACCGGACCTCAATAGGCTACTTCCTTTTATGATTGAAACCCAACTTATGGAATTTGGTCGTCACACCTCAAGCAAAACTAAAGTTATCGTCCGGAAACGACAACTTTTTATAATCTAAGTCCGTTAAGAGGCATAAATGCAAAAATAAATCGTCGCGCCTGACCCAAAAACGGTAGAATGTTTTCATGTGTGGTAATAAAGCCAATTATGCATTTTGGTCAACATACCTATAGCAAAACTTAAGTTGTCTTACGGAAACAACATATTGTCAATTATCTAAATCCATAAAAGGCATAACTGCAAATGAAATAACCGAACTGAACGCAAGTTCGATTGTACGATAATAAAGACAGTCATGAATTTTGTTTGCTAAACTTCAAGCAGTTATCGTCCGGAAACGAATTTAAACCGCCAGCACGTCCGCCAAGGGGTTCCCCAGATAAGACCCGTTTGACAAACGGGAATATAAAAAACCAAGTACAATGCATGGCTTTGTAAATCTTTGTAAACAGGCATGACAAAAGCAGACGATGGCATTGTTAGGCCAGCTAAATTCAATATAAGAAAAACCAAGTTTGATATATAAACTCACTGTAAATAGACAAGAGAATAGCGAACTTTGACAATGTAAACCCACGTGAACCAGACATGAGAACAGCAAAGTATGACAAAATAACTCATGTTAAATAGACATGAGAAAAAACAACCTAAACTCATGTAAATTAGACATGAGAATAACAATCTGACTATGTAAAACACTGTAAAATAGACTTAAGTCAAGCAAAGTATGACATTGTAAACCAATGTTAACAAGGAATTAGAATAACAAAGTACGACAACGAAACCTCTTGTTAAATAGACACGAGAATAACAAAGTACGACAACGAAACCTCTTGTTAAATGAACACGAGAATAACAAAGTATGACAACATAAGCTCATGTTAAATAGACATGAAAAAAGCAAAGTGTATCAATGTAAAGCAAGGAAAATTATACATGACAACAGCAATATATGACACTGTAAACCTATGTTAAAAGATATAACGAAAGCAAAGAATGAAAACATTAAGCCAGGGAAAATGTACAGATTAGTAGCAAATTTAAACAATAAACTCATGTAAATTAAACTATAATATAGCAAATTAAATCAAGATTAACACATGTAAAATAGACTTGAATATAATCAAGTATGGCAATATAATCTCCTAAAATAGAACAGCAAAGTCTGATAATGTAAGTCCATATAAGATAAATATGATGATAGCAAAGTATAACAATGTCAACCCATATCAAATACACTTTGCAATAATTTACATGTCTACTTTACACGGGTTTACGTTATCATCATTAATATAGTCATGTATAACAATGTCAACTCACTTAAAAGAGGCATGACAAAAGCATAAGTATAATAAGGTAAAACCAGGTAAAATCGACATGGGAATAGCAAAGTATGACAACGTAAATTCATGTAAAATAAACATGAGAAAAACAAAGTATGACAATGTAAACTCGTAATTGTATATTTATCAGCAAACGTTAATATCTTTAAACACAAATTAACTGAATATTTGTCATTTGTATTATACACCGATATTATTAACATCTTCTAATATTCTATTTCTGTTCTGTGATGATCAATCGGGGTAGGGTCTCATATCGATACATCTTAAGCTTGTCATGATGAACGAGTCGTTCTTGGCGTTCCTTGTTTAGCCGTAACACGAAGTTGATTGGGGAATATTTTCCAACAATCAAGAATGGACCTTGATATGACCTTTCAAGCTTCGGGTTTACACCAAACTTACGTGTTTCACGAAGACACCACACTGCATCACCTATCTGGTACTGTTGGAAAGACAGCTTGGCATCGTATGCATTTTTGTAACGAAGTGCTTGTCGATTCAGATGTCTTCTTGCTACTTCATGCGCCTTCGTCACCTGAGGATGATCATATATTCTGCCAGGCTTCTCTCGGTTTCCGTAATCGGCTTACCAAACATCATATCACATCGCATGCAAATTTCAAGAACAAATGGCATCATATTTGGCGTCAAGTTGATTGACCCGTGGGGAGTGGCTCGATATGCACATGCTAAACATCCAAGATGAAGATCCCAGTCACTCAGTCGCTCATCAACTAGATAGGCCCTAATAATCATCCTTATAAAAAAACGGTTGAATCTTTCAACTTGGCCATTACCCCTTGGGTTTCTTGCACTAGTTCTTATCTTGTTGGAATATACTTCCTTAGAAGAACGTCCCTTGACCAGTGTGAATAATTGGTAGAGGTGTACCCCTTCTGGCATTTACGTCATTGACTATGTGGGTTGTTCACTCCTCCCCATATTGGTTTGGAAATGGCAAAACCTCAACATACTTCGTAAAATGATCCGTCACGACTAGTATATACCTATTTCTTCTCTCTGTTATAGGAAAAGGACCCACAAAATCAATTGCTAGCACGTTCTAAGGTGAACCAGCTGCTTTGTGTCCCATTGAAGCCCTTGGCTATTTTTGAGGTATTTTATTAGCGTCACACACCTCACAAGATTGAACATAAAGACGTATCTCAGTCTTCACGTCATACCAGTAATATGCACGTGAAACTGCTGCTTTTGCCCTTTTGACCCAAAGATGTCCAGCTGTCACTGGGTTATGACACTGATACATTACATCTTTTCTCAGGGATATTGGCACTATCAATTAGTTTGGTTTAAACATATTTTATTTCATCAGTTATTACAGAGTTACACATATACATCAGTAATGAGAAAAAAGTTTAGATCGGAAGCAAAGCTTATAGAGATCCTTTCCTTAATATTTACTGTGCATTTGTGGACTTCATGTAAGCATTTAACATGTTTTATTAATAACGTAGTAGTTAACAATAAGAGTGATTGAAAAGCATATTTATAAATGTGTATCAATGACAGTAAAAACAATAGATAAAAACATGTTTAAAAAAACATAAGAAACAAAAACACAGAAGTATAGAGATGCAATCATTTAAAAGGGAAAATAGATATTATTAGTTCTTGGTCATTTGGATTCGAAACCGACTGAGCGCGACAACCCTGCCGAAAGGGATGGTAGTCCAACAATCAAACAGACCTAGGTTATCAGAAACGGTTCAAATTTGAAATAAAGTTTTGTACTGCTTCAAAAATAGAAGTATTTGACTCATCATTAAGCGAAAGGTCCCCGTACAAGAGAAGCTTGACTGTAGCTGACTGAATTCGGTTTATGATATTCAAGAGATTTATGCGTTGGATTTGATAAGTTTGACAGGTAAAGATAAAACGATGGGCACTCTCAGTATTTCCGCAGTGACACAATAGTGAGTCGGTAATGGCCTTTTGAAACAAGGTGAGATTTAAAGAGCTTCAATTTGTTCTAAGACGTGTAAGAAGAATTTGAGCTTTCCTTGTTCCGGTATAGTAGTATGGCGGAATAGGATGTTCGTCTTTATGTTTAAGTGCTTTTTTGAAAGATGATAGGGAATGAGAAAGTATAACACGTCAAGGCAAGGAGTTCAATTCACGTATCACAGATGGTAAAAAAGATTCAGAGTACAGTTGAGACCTGACATGAGGCATGTGGAATTTTTTCTGCATTTCGCAAGTTATACCTCCATTTCTCACAAGAGGTTGAACTAAAGAAGATAAATATGCAGGAGTGTTATTATTACCCATCTTAAAGAAGAGTGTAATTTTTTGTTTACGTCTTCTGCATGCTAAAGATTCCCACTGTATATTTAGAGTTAATTTATGGGTAATCTCCCTTAATTCATGTCTTCAGAGTCTGTACTCAGTTAGACGTACATATATACAGTATATGATGACAATGTAACTATGTGAAGATGTTGTTTGATGTATACTGTATATATGGTAATGATGTAACTATGTGAATATGTTGTTTGATGTATACTGTATATATGGTAATAATATAACTATGTGAGGATGTTGTTTGATGGTGATGATGTAACAATGTGAGGATATTGTCTGCTGAATACAGTATATATGGTGATGATGTAATTAATTGAACATGTTGTTTGATGGTGATGATGTAACTATATTAGGATGTTGTCAATGGTATACAGTAAATATGATGATGATGTATCCATGTGAAGATGCTGTTAGTTGTAAACGTTTATATGGTGATGATGTTACTATGTGAGGATGTTGTTTCTTGTATACAGTATATATGGTGATGATGTAACTATGTGAAGATTTTTGCTGTAAACAGTATATATTTTGATGATGTTACCATGTAAAGATGCCCTTTGCTGTATACAGTATATATGGTGATGATGATACTATGTGCTGATGTTGTTTCTTCTATACAGTATATATGGTTATGATGTTACTATGTGCAGATGTTGTTTACTTATACAGTATTTATGGTGATGATGTAACTTTGTGAAGATGTCGTTTGCTGTATACAGTATATATTTTGATGATGTAACCATGTGAAGATGTTGTTTGTTGTATAGAACATATATCGTGATGATGTAACTATGTGTTGATGTTGTTTTTCTATACAGTATATATGGTGAGGATGTAATCATGTGAAAATGCTGTTTGCTGTATACAGTATTATGGTGATGATGTAACCAGGTGAAGATGTCGTTTCTTCTATACAGTACATATGGTGATGATGTAACTATGTGTAGATGTTGTCTTATGTATACAGTATATATGGTGATGATGTAACTATGTGTAGATGTTGTTTCTTCTATAAAGTATATAGGGTGATGATGTAACTTTGTAAAGATGCTGTTTGCTGTATACAGTATAATGGTGATAATGTAACCATGTGAAGATGTTGTTTCTTTTAAACAGTATTTATGGTGATTATGTAATCATGTGAAGACGCTGTTTGCTGTATACAGCATAATGGTGATAATGTGACAATGTGAAGATGTTGTTTCATTTTAACAGTATAGATGGTGTTTGCTGTATACAGTATTATAGTGATGATGTTACCATGTGAGGATGTTTTTTCTTCTTTACAGTATTTATGGTGATAATGTAACCATGTGAAGATGCTGTTTGCTGTACACAGTATATACAGTGATTGTGTAACTATGTGAGGATGTTGTTTGTTGTATAGTTGTGGAGGGTTATTTCAGTTTCGTATGATCAGTGATATAAAAAATAATTGAATTTTTTATTAGGTTGCAAAATCAGGATTTTAAATTTGATACGATAATCATGATTTCGATGGTTATGATGTTGACGATAATGATGTTGACGATAATGAGGGTGAGGATAATGACGCCGATGCCGATTATTTAACTATGATGAATGCGCAATAATTGCCGACGATGTTAGAACAACACTAAACGGTATTGTACTGTGTGAATAAGACTAATCAGTTGATATGAAATTATTATTTACCTTGTTATGTTCTATTCAAATCGTACTGATATTTCAATTTACTTGTTGTTGTGTTGTTGTTTTTAAATTCTATTTCATTCTACTACCAAGACACAAATTCTAACTTAATAGTTACTGCATTATTATTTCTAATACGAAAATGATACTTTTTGTTATACAAAATTGTAGATTTTTAGCTGAAGAGTAGCATAACTACTTGTTCACATTTTGCACTATTCACTGATATCTATCCAACGATAGGAAGTAAAGGTTTGTTATATATGACTCACACGATTTTAAAAGGTTATTTCTTTTTGTTTATTTGAGGGGAACTGAATTAAGAATATGAAACAAATAGAATACAATGTTACTATTATTCACAAAATAAAAAAATCAAATTATTCAAATTTATAATTTCAGACATATCGATCTGCCTGTTAAACATATATTTATTTGTTCAAATACATGTATTTATTTCATGAGACAGAGATAATATTATTCTTTCACTGTATACTGTTAACTTTATATGAACTTTAATGTGTATGTGTATGATTTATATGCTTTCTCGTGCTATTCAAAATTGTATTTTCAATAATTCAATTATTGAAAATTCAATTTTGCAGATATTCTGAACTTTTTTTGTTATTTTGTCATTTATTTACTACCCTTTCCTCTCTCTCTCATTCTTGTTTCTGAATGACAGTCATATCTTGGTCTTGCTTTGATATTAAGTTTTTAGTTTGATATACAACTGTAGAAATATATTTTGATTGCTTATGGCCATTCTCCCTTGAAAATTCATTATGAATTATTTAAAATTAACACCCAGTGGGTAATGACATAACACAATGGAGGATGGCTATAGGAGCTTTTATCTCAAAGTTAAAAGTATTCCGTGTAAACAATATTTCTATTGGTATCCTTTCAAAATGTTTAACAAGATGTTTATATCTCTATTTACAAGAATAAGGCTATTACTTGGAGTTTTAAGAGGTGTCGTGACTCGGACGGTTCTGAATTTTGAATTTTCACTATTTATTGTTTTGTTGGTTTTAAGATGTGGAGACATTGAAACATATCATGGGCCTGAAAATGACAAAAGCACTTGTTCCAATTCCCTGTCTATTGCTCACCTAAATATACGAAGCATCCGAAATAAGATAGACTATATTTCTGAATTTTTTTTGGACTTTGATATCCTATGTTTTACGGAAACACACTTAGATTTAAATGTTAATACTGAGGATGTAGCTAAGGACTTTTAATGTACGTTTCTGAGAATCTATTTTCAAAAAGACGAACTGACTTAGAAATGATATCTTTCGAAACAATTTGGATTGAAGTCATATATAAAGGCAATACTATACTCATTTGTAATGTCTACCGTTCACCCAATTCACCAATGTCATTTTGGAATGATTTTAATGTTTCACTCGAAAAGGCACAAGAGCATAATTTTCCAGTTATTATTTTAGGGGATGTCAACGAGGACCAGCTTAATTCAAATTATAATAAACTTAAACAGTTAATGATAATGAATAATTTGCATAATGTAATTACAGATCCTACACGTGTTACTCAGTATTCCTCTACTCTAATTGATCCAATAGTTGTATCTGATAATATTGATATCTTAAATAGTGGAGTGTTAGAAATACCTGAAAATATAAGTGACCATAACGCAACATTTGTATACATAAATTTCCATTTTCAAATGAATAATTGTATCAAGGGGAAGTTTGGATATATAAAAGAGCAGATTTTGAAATATTGAATGAACTTATTCTGAACGAAAACTGGGATTTTATCAATACTGAAGAAATTAACCAGGCTACTGTACATTTAACAACTGCTCTTTTACATTTCATGCATCAAAGTATTCCTTATAGAGAGGTGATAATTCGGCAAAATGATAAGCCTTGGTATGACAATGAAATAAGGAAATATTCTAGAAAGAGAGATAGACAAAATGCTAAGGCTTCAAGTTCAAATAATATTAATCAGTGGGTGAGATATAAGCAACTTCGTAACAAAGTTAACAATCTCAAAAAGTATGCAAAGGAAAATTTTTTTAACAATACGGAAGACATTATAAATGAAAGATCTCAAACTGATACAAACACTTACTGGAAATTACTTAAACAATTCATGAAAAATAATAGAAATAGCGAGCAAATTCCACCTCTTAAAAATATTGTAGATAATTCTGAAAATATTTATTTCACAAATGAAGAAAAGGCGAACTGTCTTTATGATTTCTTTGCTTCTATTTCCTCTGTAGATGACACAAACGCCTCCTTTTACTTACTTCACTGAAAATGAGTTGTCTTCTATACAGTTAACTGAGCAGGACATTACTGATGCCATAAAGTGTTTGAACATAAATAAAGCCGTTGGAGAAGACCTAATTAGTCACAGAGTATTGAAAAACATTAAAACTTCGATTGCAAAGCCATTATGTCCATTATTTAACAATTCTTTGAATAGTTGTATTTTTCCTGATAATTGGAAATCCGCCTTTATAATACCACTGTTTAAGAAAGGAGATAAGAACCCAGCTACAAATTATAGACCGATTTCATTTCTCAGTTGTATAGGAAAATTAATGGAAAGAGTTGTTTACAAACATCTGTATAATTATCTAGTAGGCAATTATCACTTTATTCTTAACAGTCTGGATTTCTTACAGGTCACTCTACAGTTTACCAGTTAATAGATATTTATAATCAAATTACTGAATCCATTGATATTAAATTACATACTTGTATGATATTATTGTGATATTTCTAAAGCGTTTGATCGTGTTTTGCACAGAGGGTTGCATTTCAAACTGAAACGAAATGGTATAAATGGAAATATGTTAAAATGGATCGAAAGTTATTTACATGGAAGGTCGCAAAATGTGTTTTTAGGAACCTCTTATTCGCAAGTAAAACATGTTAATGCTGGGGTACCACAGGGATCTGTGCTTGGGCCGCTTTTGTACCTAGTTTTTGTTGACGATATTGTTGATAAACTTCTTAGTATCACCCGCCTTTTTGCAGATGACACCTCTTTAGCTTGTACATCTCGTAATAAGAATGATCTTGAAGGAATTCTAAACCACGACTTAGCTCTTATATCGCCATGGTCAAAACAGTGGCTTGTTGATTTTAACCCAAATAAAACTGAAGTTTTATATTTTCTACTCAAAGGGCGTCTACCAATCCTCTTTTATTTTTTGATGACACACCAGTTAATTTTGTAGACAGCCATAAACATTTAGGACATACTTTAAGTAATAATGGAAAATGGCACAAACATATCAATAATGTATTGATTTCTGGTTCTAAAATACTAGGTATGATGCGGAAAATAAAATTTTCGGTTAAACGTAAGACATTATATCAAATATATATTTCGTTTCTTAGACCACTTCTTGAATATGCATCAGTAGTTTGGGATGGATGTACTTTATATGAACGAGAAGATTTGGAAAAGATTCAGCATGAAGCAGCGAGAATAGTTACTGGTCTTACAAGGTCAGTGTCTCTCGCAAATTTATACAGAGAAATTGGGTGGTTGTCTTTATCAGATAGAAGAAAATAT
>JAULCC010264942.1:0-12348 GCA_032358795.1 Nuttallia obscurata | reverse complement strand
ATACATTAATACATCACGCAATTTCAAATTGACAAGCTGTGTACAGTTTTAAAAGATTATTTCTTCTGAGTAACTGAGTACAGGAACGAGTAATTAATAAGCTATATTGTTTAAATTTCTATTTCTAACGTCTACCGCATTCGACTTTATTAAAAGGTTAAACTTATACATAGATGGTCTTATATAATAACACTGTTAGATAGGTATTTCATTCTTACTTCTTTGAAACGTGGACACGCACAGATAAAATGGAAATTGTCTTCAATATCTTGCAAGATAGCACAAACATTTTAGCACAAACAATATCTTTCATTTCTGGGTAACGCAGTTCTACTAAATCTACCAGTGTGAATTCTTTAGGAGTGTAATGCTAGCCTAAATTTTAAAATATATCGATGTAAATTATTTGGAAGTAAATCAAGGTACTTTTAATACACAAACTCTTCCTTAAAATATTAAACTAATCTAAAACAGCACAATGGTCTACAGATCTAGACTTCTCTTGTAGATAGCAATCAATAACACACAATCAAAGGAAATGTCAACGTATTGACACTATCTATGTTTAAAAATACATGAAAAAAACATAATTATCTAATATTTTCTTTATATTCGATATACAATTGTTAACACCCCAAATTACAATCGTTCAGCCCCATTTTGTATAGCCTTTTTAGAATTATATTCTCTGATCTGAAAACTTTAATCCAATATTTTATTATTCTACAGTAACTTTCAATGTACAGTGGCCATCGTGCCAGTTCTTCATAAAACACCAGCAAACAACAATTCGTATGTACCCTTAGAATACGCTTACAAAACATTTAATGTTTTCTCTCTATTTCCTTCGACTTTATATTTCCCAAAATTTCTGATGAGTAATTTAAAATAGATCCCACAAATGCGTCAAAAATATTACCTAGAAGTCTAGGTTTGAGTGGGATGTCTTTGCAGTTTTCAAATAAAACATTTAAAGCTTTTACTGCTTTACCTATTAAATGTTCATTATTTATTCCAAAATTGCAAGTATACTAAAAACAGTTCCTAAACAATTAAAACAATCAACCACTTCTGCCTCATTTCCAGTGTACGTCCATTTTGCATTTAGTAGTTAACCCCCTCCTTGTCGGAACAGTATTATTTTTTTCCGCTGTTTACCTCAAGATACCACTCTGAACAATAATCGTGGAATGCATTTAAACTCTCTTGCAAATCTGTGGGTGAGTTTCCTTCCAAGGCCATATCATCGGCAAATTAAACAAAATTAAAACAATATCCTGTATAACCAACCCTGTGTCTATTTTTGGCTATAAAACAATTCAATGTCTTCCAGTAAAAGGGAGACTAAAACTGGCGAAATTACCTCTCAAATGTCTAAGTCCAACGCATAATGGAAAAAGTCGGAAAAGGTGTCATAATGCTTCACACATGATTTAACATTTTCATAGATACTTTTAACTACACGCAATACTGCCATCTATATCTTTTTAATACAATTTAAGAAATAAACCATTTCTGAAAATGCTATCAAAACATTTTATTTTATATCTATGAATGCTACATAAAGATGCATTGAATGAATGGCAGATGGCGTTGGGAAGAGAAATTAGTTCAAGTGAAAATGGACGCAACTAACTAGGGTTTGACATTCTTTTTCATATATTTTATGGAACTGAATATTACTTTATAGTAAAGCTGCTCTCTCACAAATCAGATTTGACATGGCTTCATTGCTGATTCAAACAGATCGCTTTTATTCGAACCAGCCGTTATATGCAAGAATATGCCCGTTTTTACCGACGTTGTTGAAGATAAAACAACATATTTTATTAAATTGTCCGACATACCTTAGCAAACAACAAAATTTATTACATAAAACTGAAATTGTTGTAATGGTTTGTTTTTAATTTAAATGATAGAGTTAAGTTATTTGTTTTAATTTCCTTTTATGCAAAAAAAAAAAAAAATGGAAAGCTATTTTGTTCTGTTTTTTGCTTTTTTGTTTTAGAAATTCTTTCATAAATGTCGGCATTTTGTTCCTTTTTATTTATATGCATGTATGCAAAAGTACCTTATGCTAAGCAAATTAAATGTATTTACAAAAACTGTTGATTCTCAGTTCATCAGTTCATAACGGATCTGATATGTGATGATAAAGGATTGTTAACATGCATTTATATGAATAGCTTGATGCTTTTCTTACTTTTTTCAAAATTTATGAAAGCATTTTTAGATAATATTTATTATTCATCTTATGTATCATTGTCTGCATAAAGTGGTTTCTTATAAGTCCTATTTGAATGACATTGTGCATGTGTATTGTTTTGTACATAAATAAGCGATGGTTCTGTTAAACAATAACGAGACTAGATTAAATAATAAACTGTTATGCATATATTGCAATAAGCTTTACACATTTAATCATAATCATTATCAGTTTGCTCCTGTTTGCAAACATCAAACAGTACATGTACGTGCCTTTTTCCCGAAAACCCCTGTAGGCGCATTTAGATGAGAAAAAGTTTTTAGAGTAACCATAAACGTAATTTTATAATTATAATAACTGTAATATAATCACAAAGAAAATGATTTCTATTAAACCGTTGACAGCCATATATAATGAAGAGATTTTCACTGAATATTATAAGTTAGCTTATGTTAGCATACTGCAACCTTTTAATTATGTAATCATGGTGATTAAAACATTCATTTTTAATTTTTTGTTACCACATTTTATAGCACCCTTTCCAAATTGAACATACGTTCAAAGGTGGGTTAATATGTTGTCCCTATTTACATATTTTATCCCGATCATCAGGTTGTTAGTCGGCTGTTAACATATGACGCAAGTTGCACCCACGGCACATTAGCTTACACCTTCACAGGTATACATTTATACACCTGGGTGGAGTGAGGCACATGCGGGATTAATTTTCTGCCCAGAAAAATCCGACGGCCCGGGCGGGATTCGAACCCATGACTCCTCGATCCTGAGTCCTGCGTCTAAACACTAGACCATCGTCCCAACTATGGGGCTCTCTACATACTTCTATGAACTTTTCAAGTATCTATTTGATAAAGCTTGTATGCATTTAACAAAATAAAAATGAATGCGAGAAGGTAGTTCATATTCCCAGTTTTTTAATGATTTTGTTTTTAAAGACACTACTGTTGGAAATTTATTAGTTTAACAAAAATGAGATTTGGCCAATTTGATGGAATCTTACCATGTTTGGTATCAAACAGTTTGTTTTTAAGTGAAATGCTCACATTGAGGGTAAGATATCAGTAACAATTTTGTCGCAGTTAAATATTAGAAAAAAGTGAAAGACAAAAGTGTGATACTGTTGGTTTTGATTAAAAGTTAAAGCTAGGGTTTACATAAGTTATTGATATTTTTAGTTCGTCACTTACATGTACGCTTTGACGACGTTTATCGCTAGGTGTGAATCCACGTCTTACCAATATATCATTTTAATCAGGGTTACGGAGCAGGTTGTATAGAACAGAACATATACTTTATAAGACTTTGGTCCCGTATGAAATCAGGTCTGCATGGTAACGTTTAGGTTATATAATAAAGCGTCTTCATGTGATGATTTTATATTTTTATCTTAAAGAAAGAATTTATAGTATGGCTAGTTCTCTTGAAATGTTATTTATAGGAGAGAGTTTCCCAAAAGCTGGTCGACAGGGGGGATGGTACTTTTATTTAAAAAGGGGACTCGTCGGACATAAATAATTATAGGGCATTACGTTGATAAGTTGTTTTGTCAAAGGTTCTAACGATATTTTAAATGAAAGGTTGAAGAAGTGGGCCATGACAAATGAGGTTTTGTTTGAAGATGCTAAGTTTGGTTTTAAATCTAACTATGGTACTACGGATGCAATTTTAATTTTAAGTGTTTTAATTGAAAAACAGTTACACAACAAATGTAAATCATTCTGTTATTTTGAAGATTACAAGAAGGCGTACGATTGCGTAGGCAGACACACAGTATAGTTTAAACTAATTAAAGCAGGTGCTGATAGCTAATTGTTAACACTGATTCGAATTATGTTTAATGATGTTAAACTTTGTGTTAAACATATGAGTAGTCTTTCTGATATTATCAAAAGCGATTGATGCTTTTAAACTGTAAGAATCTAGGAAAGGTCTACATGGTTCACTAAGTAGACTTGTGAAAAATAAAATTTTAACAGTTGGTATTGATAAGACAAAAATATTCATTTTTAGAAAGGGTAGAATTTTGAATAAATATTTTAAATGGACATTATTAGGACAAAATATTGAAATTTTTTATCCTTCAAACTACATGTACTTAGGATAAATGATGTAACTAGGTGGTTTATTTAAGTGTTGGAAGACATGTAAAAGTTATATGGCTGTAAACCAAAACTAGAACTAAATGGATGGCACGCCTTCGAAAAACCCGCCTCGTGATCCGCCCTGCCCTGTCGCCTGGGTAAAGACATAGTTCTTCCATATTCGCTATATGACATCCTCACACGACGGCAATGAGCTAGAGCAACATTGTGTGGTGGGGATTTGCAGAAGCGTGTTATCGATTGATATCTACTATTTAACATGTGTAACCAGGTCCCTTTTATACTTTTTAACATGCTCTTGCAAGCCGACATTGTGTGAGGAGGTCATAAATCAAATATTGAAGAAATCGGTAAACAAGGAGGAGATACAATAACGGGCAATGTTTGACCTCTTGACCCCGATCAAACGGAATTGAGGTCATATACCAAATGTGAAAAAAATCTGTCAAGGGGTTTAGGTTGAGATAATAATCTGTCGAGTTTAGGAGGCGATTCAATAAAGGGCGATGTTTGACCTCATGACCCCGCCTTGTCCCGGGGTCAGATCCAAAAAAAATGTCCTGCCCCCATGGGGTCGTATCAAAAGGGAATGTTGCTCTTGCATGCCGCCATCGTGTTAGGAGGTCATGTACCAAATGTAAAAAATCTGTCAAGGGGTTAAGGAGGAGATACCATAACAGGCACTGTTTGACCTTTTGACCCTGCCCCGAACCTGGGATCAGATTCATAGGAAATTTGCTCTTTCACGCCGTTATTGTATGAGGAGTGCATATATCGAATATGTTAGAAATCGGTCAAACAGTTTAGGAAGAGATACAGTATCAGGCAGTGTTTGGCCTCTTGATCACGCCCTGCTCTCATAGGGTCGGATCAAAAGGAATTGCACGCCGCCATCGTGTGAGGAGTTCATTTACTGAATATGAAAGAAATTGGTCTAGCGGTTAAGGAAGATATACAATAACGGGCAATGTTTGACCTCTTGACCCCGCCCTGTGTGTCCTCATCAGGTCTGATTAAAAGGAAGTGTTGCTCTTTTAAACCACCATCACGAGAGGAGTTCATATACTGAATATGAAAGAAATTGGACAAGCGGTTTAGAAGGAGACATAATAACAGGCAATGTTGGACATTTTGATCCTGTTCTGCCTGGCCCCCTGCGGTCGGGTCTAAAGGAAATATTGTTTTTGCATGCCGCCATCGTGTAACGTTTTCATATATCAAATATGAAATAAATTGGTCAAAGGTTTAAGAGGAGATTCAATAACGGACAATGTTTGACTTTGAGACCCTGCCCTGCCCGGTTCCCTATGGTAGGATCCAAAGGAAATGTTGCTCTTGCACACCGTCATCGTGTGAGGAGTTCATATACCAAATATGAAAGAAATTGGTTGAGCGGTTTAGGAGGAGATACAATAACGGGTAATGTTTGACCTTTTGACCATGCTCTGCCCAGCCCCAGGGATCAGATCCAAAGGAAACAATGCTCTTACATGCCACCTCGTGTGAGGTGTTCATATACCAAACATGAAAAAAAATTGCTTAAGCGGTTTAGCAGGAGATACAATAAAGGTCAAGGTTTGACTGCACTGCACTGCCCTGCCCTCATAGAGTCGGATAAAAAGGAATTGCACGCTGCAATTGTATGAGGAGTTCATATACTGAATATGAAAGAAATTTGTGAAGCGGTTTAGGATGAGATACAAAGCAGGCAATGTTTGACCTTTAGACCCTGTCTTGCCCGGCCCCCTGGGATCGGACCCAAAGGAAATGTTGCTCTTACACGCCGCCATCGTGTGAGGAGTTCATATACCAAATATGAAGGAAATTGGTCTAGCGGTTTAGGAGGAGATACAATAACAGGCAATGTTTGACCTTTTGACCCTGTCCTGCCCGGCCCCCCTGGGGACGGATTCAAAGGAAATGTTGCTCTTGCACGCCACTATTGAGTGAGAAGTTCATATACCAAATATAAAAGAAATTGGTCAAGCGGTTTAGGAGGAGATAGCATAACGAGGCAATAAACACGGAGAGACGGACGGACGGACAAATGGACAGACGGAGGCGATTTTAATATCACCATTTTTTTTTCAAAAAAGGTGGGGATAATAACTGCATTTTGAATTTAATAGTAGGCAACCAATGTGTGAAAGTAGAGAGAAAGCCACGGATAGCAAACTGGTCGTCGAAAGTAGATGCAGATGTGTGGATGTTTCCATCATATTTCAGTATTAAGATGTTTATACCTGTCTTTAAAAATCGCCTACCAGATATTTATATATCACAATAGCGAACGGGTATGGATTTTTGTTATTCTCTCAGTATGTATAAAATCTTAAATCAACCTTTGAACGTTTTAGATATTTAGGTATAATTGAAAATGAAACATTCAGGAATACTATTGCTAAAATAAGACTTTCGTCACACAAAAATATTCATAGAAACTGACCGACATAAGAACATCCCTCGAAATAAGCCGACATGATAGATAGATACTTTATTTATAAATTCCAATAGGCCTGTGACCCATAAGGATGCATACATAGTATACAATCTTTACATATCAAATGTACATGCAGTAATTTAAACGATATCGAAGATGAATATCATATTATCATAGTCTGCCCAGCGTATCAGGAATTGCGACAAAGTTATATTTCCAGATGTTTAACAAATTGACCAAATAGGTATTCGTTCGTAACATTATTAAACTCTATAAAAAAGTAGTTCTGGATAGCTCAGCATTGTTCTGCATCATAACTTTTTAACAACGATAGGAAATGATAAATTTGTATCGGACTTAATTGGAAAGTATTTTTGTATTTTATTTAACGATAATGTTGTGTATTAAATAATATATTCTGTATTTAATAACTGTGTTAAAAGTCCATTTTCTTTGACCCATACATGTACGTGTTTTGTGCTCTATGTATGTGATGATGAGCATGTGTGCTTAAATAAAACAATATTATGTTATACTATGTTATCATCTATCGATGTATTTTTTCTAAAATCAAGAGAAAATAAGAGGATGAAAATTTTATCCTATCTTTCATATTTATTAATTTAAAATACATTGTGATCTAATTATAACTTTATGTTTTTGGCAAGTTTTACTTAGGTATCCTTTTCAGATTAATTAAGCAAATCAATTGATTTACACATAGATGGTATTTGATAATAAAATGTCTTAATAAATGTTTTTATTATAATTCGGAATAGCATGG
The DNA here is from genome assembly GCA_032358795.1 of Nuttallia obscurata. Lineage (NCBI taxonomy): Eukaryota > Metazoa > Mollusca > Bivalvia > Cardiida > Psammobiidae > Nuttallia > Nuttallia obscurata. Next base: position 4,795 of record JAULCC010264942.1, on the reverse strand, counting down.
ACAAACCAGAATGTATTAATAAACATCTTCAATACATTTTACATTACAGCACAGACATACACATTCGTTCCTGTGTATAGCGTTGCTATTATAACATCTAGTTTGGACACATAAGCAATGAAAAGATTATCGGAATTGTGTTATAAAATCTCGTAAGTCAAGACATATAATTTCTAAGCACTGCTCATAAGCAAAGTTAAATTCTAAATATTTGTATTCCTCTTAGACTATTTTCATTACCGTGCCATTTTTTTAAATGAAACAGTCTATAAGTCGTTGCTTAAAATTTACTACCCAGGCGAAAACGAGAAAGTCAAAACCAACAACAAACTTTACAAAATTCATTAACTCCAAATTACAAACTTGAAAAACATATAAGATAGTTTAAAATATCTAATTCACAGGTCCAAAAAATTCCCAAACTAGAAGAAAAAGTGAAATTCATCTTCAAAAACAGATATTTACTTTATATTTTTACAGAACGACACGACCGTATAGGGCGATCGAGACCCATATCTGTCCCCTTTTAAATCATTAAAGACTGTCCCGAACATCTAAAATTTTAAGAAGTTACTCTTTTTGTTTTAGATAGGTCTATCTTTATGTACGTGTCTACTTCAAGACTAGATTTAAAATGCTTATTATGGAATGCTTTAGAAAGATTATTTACATCTGTTTGCCATTTCTGCAAGTAACCATCTTTAATTCTCTGTTTAAACACATACAGAAAGGAAACTCGTCCTCTACCCTTGATCAAGACAAACATTACCAGAACCGTACATAAATAAGAGCTTTTTAATAGAGGCTGTTCATGTTTTCCTGCCTGTATCATCTTATTGTCTCATCATTAAATAACACTGTTTAGGATAACTATATTCATTCATAAACTTCATAACCAATACTTGATGCTATTTTGAATGTAAGTCATACATATTGGGAGTCTTCCACATTCGCCAAGGGCAAGAGCATTTACAGTGTTTTTGTAGAGCCCAGAATATTGTTTGCAGAATTAATATATTTACACCCCTAAAATTTCTGAACCATAACAAAGGATTGGTCGACCAAAGCATCAAAGATTTTAAAATATCCGTAGGGTGTAGACTGCCAATTTTTTTTGATATCTAAATATACATGCGGATACTTCCATTCCTTGTAATGACAACATCTGGGTTTTAGTGCAGATGAAGTTAGGTGTGAAGAATAATCCTAAATATTTCAAGACCATATTGTTTTGTTTTTTTCAATGTTGATTTTCATGCCAGATAAATTACAAAAATCTTCAAAATTATTGATTTGCTGGTGCAAGCGTACATATAAGATAAGATTAGAGGAGAAATTTATTTATTACAGTGACATGTGTAAAATCAGCAATATAATACAGGTGAATTACAAATTACAACATTGACACCCGCCCTTTGGACCTATATGTCACCTTTAGTTAACATGAAATATTACATACAGATGTGTCTGAAAAGCTGGAAACATCATCGGCAAACGATAGAGCAAGTAACTCGTCACTCTGGTCAGTTTAAAAAAACAACATGATCACATGTTTATCTTAAAAAGAGACGAGTTCGTTTATGAACAGAGAAAATATAATCGGACTGCTAAGACACCTGTATCGTCCCAATCTCAATAAAATCAGATCTATACCATTCTGCGGTTAGATCTGACAACGAAGGGTAGAAGGTCATCTTCAGTGACCTCGGATTTTCTCTTTTCGATATATTTAGATAATTTTGGTAAACCAATCAAAATGTTTGGTAAACCTATCAAAACAGTCCTAAAAACCGCATTCGTCAGCTTTCATTGTTACTCAGTCGGAACACTCGCAAATTATCCGATTGACTTTTACTTTCACGATTGTGAAGGTAACGATTTGATTGGCTGATCAGAAAATCAGCTGAAGGCGTATTACAATAATGTGTTGTCAGATCATACCGCAAAATGGTATAGATCTGATTTTAAAGATATTGGTATCGTCCCAGCTGTACATTAAAAAAACTCTGTAATTAGATAGATATAGTGAATTGAATAAAGCAATATATTTATAGGGCCGACTTATGCATATTGTTTTTATGTTTTCCCCTTGCAAACAATATCAGAAATGAATATGAAACAAAAAAGGAAACAGCAAGTTTATACTTATTGATATAATGTGAAAGCATAAGCTGCACATTAATCATGCGAACCCATGATTGAAGTTGATAAAAATACTATTTATTTTTAAATCAAATTTGACTTACATCTTACTTTTTTATCAACAAAAGTGTTTGTTTTTAACTTGTTGTTTATTAACTAAGAATAAGACTGATGTCGGCCTCGTATAACTTTACATGCAAATCTGCAGGCAACAAAGAATAAGAACAAATCTGCAAGCAAGTTAAGATAAGATCAAAATTGCAGGCAATATGAAATACAGAAGGAACATTATTAGGCTTATTATTATAAATACTTGGGCGATGAAAAACTGCAAATAGTGGTTTAGTAAATCAACTTTACTTCATAAGACAAAATGTCAAAGTTAAAATAAAAATATTCAAATGATTTGAATATATAAAAAACTTATAATCAAAACTGAATACCATCTTACTTTTCATAAACAAACAAAAGTTGATTTGTTTTTTGTTATAATTTTTCAACTTGATTTTTGTTACCTAAAATAAGAAAATGCCTCGTATTACTGTGTATGCAAATCTGCAGGCAAGTTAAAATAAGAACAAAACTGATTTCGTTTGAGATACAGAAGGAATAGTATTGGGGCTTATTATTATAACAACTTGTGCAATGCAAAAAGTGTAATTTTGGTTAAGTAAATTCAAAGTTTATTTCATACGAAAAAATGGTAAAGTTTATTTTAAAATAATAATAATAATTTTTTTTTAATTTAATTTTTTTAAAGCAAATATTGTTATATTAAGTTAAAAAGATTAATTTTACCAAACCACAAGTTGTAATTTTCATCGTCCAAGTCTTTATAATAATCCCAAATTCTGTTCCTTTTTAATTCTAAGTTGCCTGCAGTTTTGTTCTTATTTTAACTTGCCTGTAGATTTGTTCTTATTCTTTCTTGCCTGCAGATTTGCATACACGATGACATGTCTAAGGCAGACATCAGTGTTATTCTAAGTAAAAAAACTAATTAGAATTAACAAACAAACAATACTTTCATTTGTTGATGGATATTCAGATGTTAGTCAATTTAAAAGAAAAAGATTTTCAATTTGAAAAAAAATGAACTTAAACAAAATCGTCATCTAACATTGAAATTTTGTTGTATGAAGTAAAGATGATTGACCGAACCATAAGTTATAGTTTTTCATCGTCCAAGTCGTTATATTCCTTCTTTATTTTAACTTGGCTTTGGTGCCTGCAGAGTTGCATACACTGTAACACGAGGCAGATATCAGTTTTATTTTAAGTAAAAAAAATCTCATAAAATCGTTTTCTTTAAAAGCAAAAAAAAACCCTTGTGTTTGTTGATGAAAAGTTAGATGTAAGTCAATTTTGTTTTAAAACAAAATCAATTCAAACTGTTCATTTAAAATTAATATTGTTTTTCATCCTACGTTAAAAGTGTTGTATGATGTAAAGATGATTCACCAAACGAAAAGCTGAAGTTAATCATCGCCCAAGTCGTTATAATAAGCCCGAGTTATGTTCTTTCTTTATTTAAACTTGACTGCAGATTTGTTCTTTATTTACATTTTGCCTGCAGATTTGTTCTTATTCTTTGTTTAATGCACTTTTGCATGCACAGTAAAAATAGTTTTATGTCCTAGGTAGACAACAGTTTAATTCTAAGTAAGAAAATGTTTGTTGATGAAATGAAAGAGGTTATTCAATTTAGATTTTCTTTTAATTTTGAAAATTAGAAAATTATTATTCAAAATTTGGAGCTTATTCTGACGACATATTCCACTCACTTTGGTTTTTTTGCATAAACAATAATTCCAATATTTTTCACAATCGAAAACGTCTCATTTTATTAAACGTCTGATTAGAAAATGTTTTGTTTTATTTTTAAATTAATCCCATATTACAATAAATAACAGTAATACATTTCAATAAGTATTCCATTTTATTACCCTACCCTTCTCCAAATCCGTTCCTAACACCTAATCCTTATTTGTTTAACTTGCCTGCAGAATAACTCTTTATTTAAACTACCTGCAGATGTGCCTGCAATTTTCCCAGACTCAATTTTTAACTACATTTGTCACATCAAACTGAAGATTAAAATTTAAGAACATACTATATTGAAATTAAAATGTGACTAATACAATTATAACATTACTTACGTTTTAGTTCATTTTATTATCCACATAACAGTATGGTTTGTCAGATAACGTTTGTTTAGACACACTGCTCATCTGCCTTCGAATGCGCACCGCTCACGGTTGCTTTTCGTTACAAAAGGTACAATGTAATATAAAGCCAGTCACGTGACATCTGGAGTGTTAAGGGGTATTTTCCAATACTACACACTGAAATAGATACGATATACGTTGATTATTCCCCTTCGTTTGAACAACTGAAATTATTTTGAAATATCTCAGGCAAAATTGATATATTTCAATGTACATATCTTTGCTATGAAACTTATTTAGCCGACTGAGCCTCCGTGTCTCAAGGGTTTGAGCCTCCGTTTCTCAGGAATTTAAGTCATTGCAACAAATCACAAGCCTTAATCACTAACCCCTGTGGAGTTGTGATTCACAAGACCCTAATCACTAACCGCTGTGGAGTTTTGAGTCACAAGGCCTCAATCACTAACTGCAGTGGAGCTGTGAGA
>JAULCC010264831.1:0-12348 GCA_032358795.1 Nuttallia obscurata | reverse complement strand
CTTTACTCCACATATGTGCCTTTTGACACCTTTGCAAACAGAGTAGACCCAGATCAAGAGCTGTACTGCAGATCAGGCAGCTTCTGTAGGGTGTACAAAAAATTCATATAGTTTTCTTACCATTATTCCCTTAATTTGGTATCCGAAAGTGTTAATCAGTCGCATCAATTTAAAAGCAATATATATCAACTTTAATAACTATATTCCAGCCAGTACCCTAACTTATGAAACATGACAACAAATTTTTTTCTTCTTCTTCAACATTTAATAGTTAAGTTATCTCTTAATCTGTAATCTAATCTTCTAAACAACTCTAAATCTACTTCCTTAATTAAACCTGAAACAGAAGAAATTCTTCTTATCATTATAATTTCTTTACCCCCAAATATTCATGAATCCAGATACAGAACTATTCACCCATCCAATATTTAAATGACTGTTATATTTTTGACAACAATATAAACATACTATAGCAGGAAGATTATAATTACACATCTCTTTCCTCATACCAATATTTGCTTTTATTTCATCTTTAATCTTTTAAGCAGACATACATCCTGCATCTAGATATACATAGCTAACTTGAATTTCTTGAAAAACACCTTGAACTCCAGTATGCAGTTTCAAACATAGGACTGGTGCCTAGATATTGTACTTTGGATCCAAGATAATTATTATTGTTGATAAAATATAGCTGAAAGTACAAAAACAACCTTCTTACTTATTTTAATGATATACCCATTAAACTGTAAAAAAAATATTTATATAAGAATACCAGTACATGAGTATATCATTAGTAGGCTGTCTTTTTTTGTACTTTCAAGCTATATTTCATCAACAGCAAAGTTTGAGGTATGATACTAGCACCTGTGATATTATCATTACAAACAATTTGACAAATCTAAATCAAAAACAGCCTGAAATTGTTACCTCTATAGTGTTTAGAAATATTTTCTAAGATTTGACCTAGTGACCTATTTTATATCCAACATGAACCAGATTCAATTTCATGCAAGGTTTTATCATAACAAACATTTTCATAAATCTGCATCAAAAACAGCTGGAAATGTGACATCTAGTGTTTAGAAACATTTTTCTACGAATTGACCTAGTGACCTACTTTTTTATCCTACATGACCCAGTTACTACAACATTTGAGATATTTTTTATTTAAACATTCTGACCAAGTTTCATGAAAATATATCATCTGGAACTAAAGTTATCATTGGAAACCAAAAGTTGACGCCGCCCACCCACCCACCGACAAACCCAATCATATAACCATAATTTGTCTTCGATAAATCTGGTTAATGATTTCAAGGCAATAAATTCTTTTATACCTTCGAGCACTCGGAAATATACATATGTCCATAGATTATAATTAACAGTTAATTAAATTGCTTAATAATAACTAAACTCTAGCAGTTGTCTTGGCTAAAAGTTGCATTTTTGAATTCATGGCTCAAAATATGTTTTTCTGAATGTTAGTTGAAAACGAGTCAATGTATTTCAATACAGGTGTCAGTACAATAAAGGTTATTTGATAATCATTACCTCTATGTAATTAATCCATTTATCACAGTGAACTGGTACATTCTTGCTCAATTAAAAACTGAAGTTTTGTTTTTCAAGACAACTTCCTTGAAACTGTTTGATAATCACAAATTTGACGTATTAAACAACTAACAACACAGTTAATATGATAAGTAATTGCCTATACTTCTGAGATAAAGTTTGATCCCAAAAAAAACTGGTGTGGTTTAACTGATTAAACACACAAACAGTAGGTAAATATTGACTTGTATTGAACAGTTTACACCAGATTTATATTTACTGTTTGAAATTCAATCCCTTGACTGCTCTGTATAAAACACATTTAAAGCAGGAAAATACACTGCATGATTCAATTTCAAAGATATCAGTGTCCCTTACAAACAGTAAGTAAACAAATTGTTTATGAATAAAGAAATTACCAAATAGGAAGGATTAAAACTGATGGATGTGCCAAAATATGTATTCATCAACTGGAATTTTGTCAAAATTTCATAATAACAGCCAAAAGATCATTATGTATTATTTTTATTTAGTCTGAGCTGCATGGTCAGACAGACAATAGCTAGAATACAAAAAAAAAACAGAAAGAAAAAAAAACTTGATATGCCAATTTGCCAGGAATTTGATTTCACTTATTGATGAAAAAGCCGATGTACACCGTAATTTATGTCAAGTGAGCTAAATATTAGATGTATAAAAATCACACTAGCAAAACATTGAAAAAAAGCGGATATCCAGATAGTAATGGGATACTAAAACCTAATATCTGGATACAAATTCTGAAAAGTTGCCATCACTAATAACTAAAGACATTGAATGGTGAAAAAGTATTCATGTGCTCATGGATTATCCGGCAGCATTGACATGGCACACAATTAATGTTCGGGAAACATCATAGATGTTAATCAGTTCTATCGAATTATATATACCAGGTACAGTCAGACTTCAAAAGCTCGAGCACATATAGTTCGAAAACCCCGGCTCGTACGAGCTACTCATTAAGTCCTGGCCTTGTTACCTCTTTTTTTTATGTAAATTTACCTCGGATCAGTCCAGTACGGAAAACTCGAGCACCTGGTTTTACTCGAGCTCATTAGCTGGATCGTCCATGTGATTTCAGTGCTAACTGACTTCAATCGTTCGAGCAGACAGAAAACAGTAGAGGTGTGAAAAATTCTTTTGAAAAAATGTCCAGTCACTCAGATAACCGGCACACGCATGCAGTTGTTTACCTTAGAGTTTTTCACACATTTCCAATCGCCTATTAAACGGAGTGTGTTCATCTTATTAGTAAAGCCTGTTTGTCTTTGTTTGTTCTTTATGTAACAACTTTAATGATTTTGTATGCAGTTTGTATGAATAAGTAGTTTTATAATGAGCGTGTCATTTTTGAGTGAACAAGGTTTCATGCTATAAATTTACATGCACCTTGCATTACGGTATTACTCTATTAATAATGTCTAAGAATATATCATGTAAATAAATTATGAAGAAAGTACTTTTTTATTTTAATTTCATTTACCAATATAAACGTTTCGTCTTAATGTCCACACTGATGCTTGATAGAATACCTATTCCACAAGGACAATTTCGTCTATTTGATAATTCTTGAATTATACCTAACCGGAAACAGGCTTTTGTAGAACATGACACACCGTAAAAAGTAAAAGCTCCTTTCAAATGAAATTGTGGAATTAATTGTACGTGACAGTAACATAAAAGGGATATGAAGTCACTAAGTTGGTAATGGATCAAAACTGTAATATATCGAATACAACAAGAATTAGCAACAATGCAAACTGAATAGGTGGGGTAAACCTATTGAAAACAAGTGACAGTGTTTATGAAAACGGATAACTCGGGCACCCCGGATAGTTCGAGCTTCAAGCCAAAATATACCGAGCTCGAACTATCGAAGTTCGACTGTATATGGTTATTGAAAAAATGTTTATTGTACTCCGTGGTGTAGCGGTAAGATACTTTGCTCGTAACCCTCGAAATATGCATGGAGTGCCACGTGAAACCTGCCAGACAATAAATACTATATGTCACAATATTTAATTACATACAATAAAATTTGACGAAACAGATAAATTATTTTGTCTCGATCACAAACGAAAAATAAAAATGATCATTTTGATTATGCTGATAGCATGTATTTTCATCATTAAATTTTGTCTCAGTTTTGTGGCTGGTACGAATGGTTTTGTTTGTTTGTTGTTGTTTTTGGGGGATTGTGCAGGCGGTGATCTAGTGGTAAGATGCAGGTCTCAGGATCAAAGGGTCCTGGGTTCAAACCCAGCCTGGGAAAAATTAATCCTACATGTGCCTCACTCTACCCAGGTGTACAAACGGATACTGGTGAAGGTTAAAGCAAAAATATCATGGCTGCAATCAGCGCCATCTGTTAATGGCCAACAAAAATACAACCTGATGAACAGGGCAATTATAAATGTCAAGTAAAGCCAGCCGACTCTTGAGTGTATGTCAAACATGAAAAGTCAGTGCTATGTAAATATGGTATATCATTACTGTGTGTGTGCGTGCATGAGTGTGCGTTTAACAGTATATCAGGCATAATAATTACATACCTTAATTTATATTTCAGTTTTTTTTCGATTTAGCTTCTCAAATTCATACTATTTTACACACATGCATTATATATTAAGTAAGAATGCACATATTATTTATTCTTGAATGATTGTCATGTAGTTTGTTTGTTTGAATTACTTCACTTTCTGCCAGCTAGGGCTAATGGACATCCCAGAGAGAGGGAAGCAAATACACAGAACGCTTCTGTTAAGATCTATGGTTCTTTAAAGTGCCCAGTGTATACTGTATTGCACTGATACATATGGGGGCTGAACCTGGGCCATCACTTTATCCTGACACCCTAACAAACCAGTTGTAATGCTAACTCTAAATCCTGAGCGTTAAAGAGGGAAGCAATTACTACAACTTTTTTTAAAGTCTTTGGTAACGGTATGATTCGGCCGGGGATCGAACCAGCGGCTTCCTGCACCGAAAGATTGTCATGTAGATGAATAACACAATTTCATTACATCATAAATTATAATTGTTATAGATGCCGCCATGTTTCAATAAAAATGTTGCATATTTGTACAATTTGTTATACCTTCTAAAAGTAAAGAATCTATTAGTAGTAGTAGTAGTAGTATCATTGTTATTATTCTTTCTTACAATTATGATTATAATTAATATTAACATTATTATTGTTTCTATTGTTCTTGTTATTATAAGCCCACATGACAGATTTTAAGGTCCAATCAGAATTCACACTCAGAGCGACATGCAGTCCCATGCAATACAGCGTTAGGGCGAAATGATTCAAATCAACAACATAAATCCATTGAAGCATGGCAGTAAATAGATGAATTAATATGATACACTGAAGTATTCAGAAAACTTTTGATCTTTTTCTATAATCTGCAACATGCATCATTTCATGTTTATACTCAGCTGAACTGCACAAGTTAAAATTTAAATGAATATAAGTACTTAAATTAACCATAACATGAATTCATGCATATGATATACTGGGTTCAAATATATATCACTTCTCATTATAGTACAAATGTACATTATTTTGAATTAACAATTTTTGATATAAGACTACCTACATTAAGCAGTCTAAATTCACTTTTTTTTTTTTTTGCTTTTCATTTGGGAATAATAAATGTAAGGATGTGCAATTTAATCTTCTAATGTAGTTTTAATGTTTACACTAACTGATGTAATTGGTATGTAAATTATTTTTAAATTGCCTGCAAATTAGATGATATATACTTCAAGTCTGATCATCCGGATCACACATACATTTTAAAAACCATGATGTGAGAGAGGTGAAAATGAAGTTGTATGAAGGACATCTTATCATCACAGTCTTCTCATCATCATTGTCTGACCTCATTATCAGCCTCACATTTGACACATTATAATCTAAAGAATATTCATTTAAATATTACAAGTGACCTCTTTATATAGCATGTTTGTGCTCTGTATTGTCATATGCCCCAAATCTATTGACTGGGCCTTACCTGGTTTATGCCAAAAATATTTGGTAATTAACCCTTAGCCTGCTGAATAAATGTCGTCTGCTGAAACTGTTATCTGCCTAGATTTTAAAATTCATCAAAATTGCCCAATATTTGGAGAAAGAATTGACTGTGTGTCAAACAGCTTTCATCCAGATTAGATGCTGAGTTACTCTGCATCTAATCTGGATCCAAGCTGTTTGCAAATTCTATCACGGTCTCCCTTAGCGCTCTCTCTTTATGTCTGATGAAGTTGGTATAATGCTGGATGTTGTTTTTATGTTAACTTAGTGTAGAATAGTAAATAAATATTTATAATATTGAAAACATGCATGTGTTTATTATGAAGCTGTCGAATTGAAAAATCTCTGTTACTAAATAAAGATAGCAAAAAAATTAATATTTTTTTTCTGAAAAATGAAGGGGGCAGGGGGTGTTTTAGATCATGGAGAGGATCATTAAATGAAGATTATACTGTAGTTATAATAAATGAGTTTATTAGTTAATTTTACTGCATAATAAATATGGAAATCCAAAATGACAAGATTAGCTAAGACAAAGTAAAAAATTGTTCTCGAATAGCGAGGTACTTATCTAATATTCCCTCATTTCTATATAAGTAGGTATAATGTGTTCAGCTCAATGGGGACAAATAATTAATGCTAATTAGTTAAATGATTTCATAGTGGTTTGAATATTTCATCAATGTTGTCAATGAGTAGTTTAAGCTAAATGTATATGAAGAATACAGATAAGGAAATTACAGTTTGAAATTAAGGTTGACTAATATTACATGTACCTACAAAATATCCACTAATTAAATCAGAAAACATCAATCAGGTGTTTGATATATTGATCCAGTTACATCATTCCCTTTGGCATATTTAACTGACTCAGTAAAGTTATATATGATACTGAAGTAATTAAGTAGTATAAACCACTTGCATGTTGTGTTATTATGTATGCAGATGACTCAGTCATTACTATATATGTGGTATAAACTATCAAGCAAGTGCTACTAATGTATAAGCACTTCTACATAATATATATGTCTCCCTTATACAGTTGTAATTTTGTTCAAGTCTGAACTTATAATAATTGGTTTGATTATAAATTGTACAGATATGTTTAAATCTGGTCAAACCAACACATATCATGCTTCCAATAGTTAAACTAAGTTAACCATTCATTCCCTTGTTCCGTTTCAACGGTGCACATTTATGTAAAACAATTTTACAGTTATTAATTTCAATTTTTGAACATTTAGAATTAAAATAATCACGGATTTATTAAGAGATTCTCCATTACTGCCATAATCATGTGTAGAGTAAGTGGTATAGTAAGTAACTATACTTGCAAATTTCATTTTCAGACAAGACAATAAATAATTGGATTCCATGTCAACAAGGAAGACTGTATCTCCAGTGTAATAGACCAGACAGCAATTATCACAGATAAATAACATCTATATGATCGAGACACTTACCGTTATATTAAATTTCTCCAGTTCTATACACCTGTAATCATTCTCAGATTTCTCAAGGTCATTTTGCGAAAAACTTTCACTTCCATCATCTCCATTTTGGTACACAGGTTGAATGTCAATGACCTTGACCTCCACCTCAAACTGACACAGATTATCACAGTCACATGACGGAGAAGTCATTTCTGTGTCAGATGTCTCAGTATCAGAAGATGAGCTGTCATTTTCGTTTGCTTCGATGTCATCAAAGGCTACTTCTTTAACTGGGTCAACAACTGTAGGTCTCCATGACAAATCATCAAAGGATACACTTTTCTTTGATTTATTTATCTCATTTATTGTGTCTTTTTCCCATTTACTATCTACCACGTCACCGAAAGAAACACTTTTCACAACCTTTTTGAAATCATCACATATATCATTATCAGAAGAATCACTGATGTAATTCTTCACCTCAGCAAGTTCACCAAAACTTACACTTTTTTTAACATTTCTTCGATCATTTTCAAATTCTAGCACATCGTCAAGAATACAAAGAGCGTTTTGTAGATCGAGTCCTAATGGTGACAAGGACCGCTCAAAGGGTGACAGGGGACGAAAATCAGCATGTCCATTCTGCATTGGAGTCGACAAGTTAATGCTATTATCAGGAGATTGGATGGCGGACAATATTGGAGAATCTGTCCGCTGGTCTGGAGAAACAGACCTCATCTTTTTCAATATGCCTTTACCAGGTGTGGCTGTAGTCGGAGATAGAAGCTCTCCTTGTAATGGAGGTGAAGTGTAGCCACTGTCTGCACTGGAATACTTCTCGCATTCTAGAATGTCCATAGTGAGCATTGTCTTGTCGATTTTCAAAATTGTTTCAACTTCTGTTTCCGGTGACATGAATGAAGCAGTCCTATTCGTATAGGTGTCTGGTAAAAACATGTCATCAAACCCACTGAAAAGTCCAAGCTCATCCTTGCTGTGAGCTGAGATGAGCTTAACAGGCTCTTGATTATTCCCCCCATTTTTGTTCTTCTTGTTGGAGGGGAAAAAGGGCTGTGATAGCTGTTTGATTAGTCCTGGCCGCTTCTTTGGCTTCACTTTCAAGGAACTTGTTCCAATGTTCTTTGATGGTTTCTTTGGCATGGTTGCAAACTCACTATAGAAACTCTTTAACTGATCCAAAGATGTTATCCCAAACATGGAAATCTGTGATCTCTTTTTTTATTTAACACTCAGTTTGTTGAGCACTCAAGAATCTAGCTGTTTATTGACAGCACAGCTTAATTTTCTCACAAGTTTGTGTAGACATTGTTACACAGTTCAAGCTCTTATTAACAGAGCTGTTATCTTGCTCTCTGGTTTCAGTCCATTTTTAAATATCCATTAAAAGTCTCAAGAGTATTGTCACATTTCTATGTAACTTAGAAATTCTTTTGGCGAATAGGCGATTAATTCCTGTGTTTAATTGGTACACAAGTTCCTCACTCGCTGTAGACGCCTGGTGTTTTTTTTATAGCAGGCCAAAATCCTCTTTCGAAAAATGAACTAAACACTTCCTGCAAAGTGTGTCTTCAAAATATAACAATTCCAAATTAGTCATGCACAGTTAGTTCAATAATTCTCCAATCAATAGCCCTGTGCAGTCAGCGAAAGTCAAGTTAATCTGTTGACAAACATTATATAGGTAAATCCACAATATTGGGTCAAGAAATGAATGTCCATTATTTGGCCTCTTCGTTACAGCAGTTTATCCTATAGGGTTATATAAAATGGGAATTATGTTTTGTGCTAAACATAAGCAGGGTTCTAATCTCATGCCGATCCTGAGGTATGAAATCAGATGTTCTAAATGATATGGTTATAAATTTTGTTTCTTTGCTATATAAAAAGATGTGAGAAAAAGGGTTAAAGTATTACGTCTGTAATGTTGTGTTTTTTATGTCAGATTCTCTGCACTGACTTGTAACTTATCTGTCACTGCCAATTCTATTTTTATGAGTATGTATTAAAGTCTTAAAATAGTAGCCCATGGTAATTTATTTTGTTAGATACAAGATTATTTGCTGTTTTTTTCTTTTTAAATAAACCTCAGGTGCTAAACAATTTTTATACAATAAAAACACATTAAAAAAACAACACAGCTTGCTGGTATTCAGGAGGTTGTTTTGGCACTTGAGAGAGATTTTAAGGTACATAATATAATATCTATTAGCTATAATCCATTTATATATCTAAACGTCAAGGTGAAAATATTTTCATCAAGATTTGATTAGCCTAAAAATTCTATGTATATTATATACACTGTCCATTTGCCACAAAGCTTACACACATTTTGAGAGTTTAATGAGAATGATTCTCAACTTTAAGCATCAGATGCTCGAACTCAAAAATCACTGTCACCATGGCAACAGAGTTAGAAAATTTCTTTTTTTTTTATATAGTATTAATTAACTGAGTCATCTTTGCAAAAAGCCAATTACTTCTAATCCTTTAATCCAAGTATTTAACTATAATAACAAAATAAATTTCAGATAAATGCTCAAATTGCCTTTGGCCCTATACACATCAAAATCCTGACAGGTTTAAAATTACACTAGCATACATGTTGATTACTTGGTACTTTAAATTTTTTGGGCATTAATCCTCAAGGCAATAAAACTACAATGCTATAAATTTTTCATTTCCTCATAAAATCAGTTCTTCATCTTTCCCTTCTATCAATAATTAAATAAGTTGGATTTCCTGAACAGATACAGACAGGGGCTGATCTTCTTTCATACATCTCATATATTTGTATGAAGGAAAAATATAAACTGATTACAAAAATAATCATGTACTTTTTTCTATGATTGCGCAATAGGGTGATATGAACTTTAAGCTAAAATAAACTGCATTTAAATCTTTGATTTTTAAAAAAACAGCTGTTCTCATTAAATTATGCACCATTTAAATAAAAGTCCCTTTCAGCACACTCAGGTTTCCATAATAGCTAATGCACTGTTGTAATAATATATCCCACTGCGAAAATCAGTGCTTAGCACTCTTAAATTTATACCCATGTGTTAGTTATACACAGTATTTCATTATTATACGAAGTAATCCTCATAGATACTGTTGCACTCCAAGTAAAACCGAAACTATCCAAAATTTCAATTCTCTTCACAGATGACACACTACATTATATTTGTACTTTATGTCAATATCAGCCGATTTGACAGGTCTGACTACCAGTTTACATATAAGCTGGGGGATCTCTATACAACCTGTCCTGGCCTGACAATATCCATTCCTATAGTATTTTGATGAATAAGTTAGTGACAGTCTAGGATCACTCAGGCATAAAAACTCGAGTTTCTTACAAATTAGTACTTTTCCTACTTAATCACTCATTTTTCCAACTACATCATTCAGTTTATGGAATAAATATAACACCACCGATCTCCTGAACACCTTTATATAATGAATCGTTGTACATAAATAATGAAGGAAATATATGAAAATGAATAATTTATTATGTCTATTACCACATAAAATATCGGAAAAGTGTTTTTATCTGACAGGTTTTAATATTTAAATTACCATCACAAGTAAGTAACTTGTATAATTAAGCAAACTAATGAATATGATGTTTTGATTACAACAATCACTTAAGGAGAGATAATGTATGTGTATATAGTCATTATCAAAGATTAAACACCACAATAAAAATAAACTAATTGTTTTATTACTTCACTTTACAACATCACAAAGAGAGCTCATATGTTTTGTTTGTTTTTATAGTAGAGGCCCCTTTCAGGAATATTTCACAATTATATAGTCAGGCATTCTCCTTGATATATAAAAGTTTTATTATGCGAAGTTTAAACAAGAATCTCCACAAGCAACTGACAATTTCCCACAGAAAACTTAGTTGGGAGCAAGACAAATAACTATATACTCTCGCCGTGACTAAAAACATGCATGGCAAGGTTGTAAAATGTCCAGCTGGGATTTGAAGAGTATATAATTACCACCCCACACTGAAGAAGTCAATCAATTTTAAACTGAGACTGACTGAGTCAGGCTATAACTCTTATGCATAATGTTCAATCCCTCCTGTACTTAAATACACCCAAATACTGCAAAACACTTACGTATTGTAAAATACTCATAAACTGTAATACACTCATAAACCTTCATACACTTATATGCTGCAATTACCTAAAAAAAATCAATACTCTTATATTCTGCAATACACTAATATATTGCAATACACTAATATATACTGCAATAAAATTATATACAACAAAACACTTATATACTTCAATAAAATATGAAACTGCAATACACTTATATTCTGCAAAACACTTATTTTTATGTAATACACTTATATACTGCAATATAATTATAAATAACATAACACTTTTATACTGCAATGAAAAATAAAACTGCAATACACTTATATTCAACAATACACCTAAATAATGCAATACACTTGTATTATACACAACAATACCCATAAATACACCCATATACTGTAATACACTCATTTACAGCAATACAATTCAATACACTAATATACCCTAAAACACTTGGATACAACAATATGCTTATAGACAGCAATATACTTATATAATGCAATACACTTATATACTGCAATACACTTATATACTGCGATACAATTAAATATTGCAATAATTTATATTCTGTAATACACTTGTGTAACTGCAATACACTTATTTACCATAAAATACTTGTATACAACAATATGCTTATAGACTGCAATACACAAATATACTGCAATTCACTTGAATTCTGCACGTTTATAATGCAATACACTTATATACTGCAATACAATGTTATACAACAAAACACTTACATACTGCAATACAATTAAATATTGCAGTACATTTATATTCTGTAATACACTTATACATCTGCAATACACTTTATTGTATACAAAAATATGATTAAATATTGCAATACACTCAAATACTGAAATATACTTGTATAACTGCAATACACTTGTATACAATAATATGCTTATATACTGCAAAACATTTATTTACTAAAATACTCTTGTAAACTGCAATACACTTATATACAACAATATGCTTATGCAATTCATGTATATATATTAACTGCAATACACTTCTACTAAAATACACTTATTCTGAAATACACTCATATACTGCAATACACTTATATATTATATACACTTTTATACTATAATTCATTCACATACTTGAATACTCTCATATATATCAATACAATTTTATACAAAAA
>JAULCC010264720.1:0-12348 GCA_032358795.1 Nuttallia obscurata | reverse complement strand
GCGAGCAGTTTGACAGGTTTGACAAACCAGATTGCATTTTTTTTAAAAACAAATGGTACACACGTTTTTGTGACGGCAAGGCAGGTATATAAAGGTGTTTCAAACCAGCCTTGCTGGAAAGTAAGCTTTGCCAACGTCGCATACCCCCTCAACCTCAGTATTTATTGCATTTTTAGAGATGTTTTTTTATTTTGATGACCATGTGTATGCAGTCGTGTTTTTGCGTACAGGTAGCTACGCGCCTGGCAACTCATTCCGATCCAAGTCAGGGGGCGTGCTTGGACGAAAGTCTTATACTTTGACGTACTAGGGGGTACGGGCGACTCCCCCGGAAAATTTTGAAATCAAACATTGCATTCATGCATTCCAGGGACATTTAAGCATGTTCAGAAAACACAAATACATGCAGATTTTCGTTTTTACCTATACATGAAAATTTTTAGGGGGGGGGGGGGTGGGGGGGGTCCGCCCCCTCCCTGGATCCACCTATGCTCATGTACTTTGTCAGAAAATTCAAAAGTCTAATTAATGAGGGGAAAAAACTCAAATATGACCTTAGCCTAAATAATTTGGCGGAATCAAGACCCTGTTGTCATAAGCAATTCGAAGTTTGGAATTTATGGGTGTCAGGGTCTTACGAAATGACATCTCTTTGCAGTTGCTTAATATTTACAACATCTTTTAAAGAGAAACTGTTTTTCGTGGAATTTCTACATTTTTTTTAAAATTATTTATAGCTTCACCAATGTCTTTGCATGTCTACAGTCAGTGGAAAAATAACATGAGATTCACCAAAGTCCACTTTATTCCTGAGCAAGAAAATGAGATGTTTATTTACATGAAGTCGTTGAAACCGTGAATTTCGGTATTACGATCACGGTTCGAGATAATACAACATTCTTTAAAATGTCATCTTTATCGTCTGATCAACAGTCCATGCATCTCATTAGTTGAAAAATCGAAGAGGACGACAACGAAAAATATATTGTTGTCGAATCGCTGTTTTAGCCATAACCCGGATGTTAGGCAAAAAGCGTCCATTGCAACCATGAAGTGAACGAACGAGAAGAACTACAATAAAATAACAAAATGATTATTTATGTGGAAAGTAAAGCTTTCCCAGTAAGTTGAGCTATTGTATCATCCTATATAAGATATACTTAGCCCAATAAACATGTTGGTTAATAGACGATTTTAGGCTAAAAGTTGTAAGAACAGACAAAATATTATCTTGCTGGCAAGGTGCCCATTCGGCCATTAATTGTTCGTAACACAAAAATGAGCTTAGTACTTTTTACGTGCTTCACGCTGAAAAGAACATTTCCTTTTTTGCAATACACAGGTAATGGTGATAAAATGCCATTTAAAACTGAAAAATATTTTACAAGTATGGAATGATATATTAACACAAGTATCATTTTCCAATCTTCCAAATTATCCTATAACCGCGAGTCTGATTTTTTGTGAGACAAGAATACGGAACTTCAAGGAAGCATCAATGAAATCTTGCCTAAATCTCATAAACTGTCCCTTCTGCAGCTAAAACATAGAAAAAAATATTGAAAATCATGAAAAAGCATGATTGTAAACAATGAAAAGAGCAACTTGAAGTTGACCATTTTGTTTGTCTGTTATACCTATTACCACAAATGAGTAATAATCATTCAATCACAGGGCTAATTACAAGTCAAGGTTCAAAATGAAAACTACTGAGATAAACTTACGACCAATATAAAATTTGTGGTCAAAAATTGAAGTCACTTCTTGAAATGTATTATGCTATAAAAGGTAAAAGAACAAACAACCCATTCAATAATTTACTGCAGATTAAATTAATTTGTCACAAAATGGACATGTCACAGTGTATCGATACCTATAGGGGTGAGTTAAGTTGGCAGTGGCGGCCGGATAGCTCAGTCGGTAGAGCGTCGGTACGGTAAACCGAAGGCCCCGGGTTCGAGCCCCGGTGTCGGCTGCAACTTTTCTCACCTGGTTACAGACACAAGAATATGGTATCACGCCTGATCAATCTAAATATTTCAAATGTACCCACAGATGCCGGTATAGAATGTAAACAATCTGCATAGGAAGTTGTCATAAGGTCCTTGCGCATGTATGTATACTAGCTCGGAGTTATTCGGATATTCCCGGTAATATGTATATGGCTGTATTCGGTATACAATGGATAGAAGAACATTATTTCATATATGACTGTACTCTACTAAACAACTATATATCAAGATCATTTAAGTACAATTAGCTAAACAAGTGTAGGCACATTTTCTCCCTGCCCCAATTTCAATTATTTTTTTTTTGGATAAAACTATCAGACAAAAATGACACATTTTGCTTCATACCTAAGCTTTACTTTTAAAAGTAAGCTGATATTTATACAGTAATACAAATACACTGAACAAATCTGCTGAAAATGTAACAGCTCAGTTTGTTTAGTTTTGGAGCTTAACATCTATTTGACTCTATATCAGTCATACCATGCTGTCCAGCTCATTACAGGTGGAGAAAGACCTTTGGTGATTTCTGTACTTTATTTCAGGCACAGAGAGCATCCTGGTATAACCACTAACCTATAGTAATCCAGCTGGAAGGCTTCCTTACTTGAAAAATATGAAGTGCCCAGACCTGGAATCGAACCCAAAGCTAAGCAATGACCCAACTACTCAGCCAAGAAGGACCCTTTTTTATTTAAAGTACTCTACAACCAGTGTATACTAGTTAACTTTAATATTTATACTTATACAAGTTGAAATTGATTTGGAAAAAATTGCAAATCATTCTAACTGGATTTCATTAGTATACATCGGTTACAGGGTATTTCATTAATTAATTGTTAAAAATACATTTTTCAAAATTCTATAACTATTAACAACAAGAGGTTTAGTTTACTTTGATGAATTCACTATATATGAAATGTAGTAAATTTCTCTATTTAATATATTGTGGTAAAACCTTTATATATCAGTTAAAAACTGCAGTTTAAAATTAATGTATCTAATCTAATTGATAATTCTTAAATTAATTCTTAAATTTACTATTAATCTTATTAATGAGCCATTGGCAAATTAATATGCTTATGGAAATCACTGGTAAAACTGTAAATGTGTTCCCCTGTTTAAGCAGTGAGCCCATAGGTTATTGTTGTCATTTTAATTTCCTGGCCTAATAAAAACACACTTAACACCACTATATGTATTGCAACAAAGATGTTTCTCATACAATTTGTAATAAAATTATTTTGCAGTTGCTATCAAAGATTAGTTTAAACTTCAAAGAAATGTATAGTAGATCTAATTGTATGATCCTAATAAGAAAACTGATAACAAAATTTATCAATTTTTTTTTGTCCTTTTCAGTACAAGTCCTTTGTGACAGTGGTAAAACCAGGAGATAAAGTCGCCAGAATTCGGGCGCAGATGCTACATATTTTGTATGAAATTGGGCGTGAAACCTACCAATTCCGTTTAAGGTATAATTTGACATGTAGCTTTTTATTTCAAAGTACTAAGTTAAAAACAAAGTATAATTAGTTGTACATTGTCCAAATAACTCGCTGCATGGATCAAAATATTTAAGATGATAATGAAGTTTTAATAAGATTTGATAATGTACATATACTGGCCCAGTAACACTTTCTGGAGAGTAACTTCCCTTTGGTTGATAAAAATTGCCATGATTTACAGTTATTGTAGACAATTCAGTCATGGAAAACTATGTAGGTATATAAAGAGATCAGGCATGGAATTTATCAACCCATTCTTAGACTTGACACTTAAGAATAATCTCTAACCTGTAGTATGGCTCCCAGCGTACCTACCATTCTGACAAAAGCTGAAAGCCATCAGAGAGTATTGGAGAAATTCTTGAGTTTCAAGCATAATAATGTGCTGGTGTATTCCAAGCCAGAACTTCATTTAGAGGAGTTTTACTACTAAAGAGGCCAAAATAGAGCCATTTAACCATTCCTTAGATATAGGGTTTTTCTTCTTATTCTAGAGATGTAAGAAAATTCCTGAAAATCTGATAAAATGCACTATAAGCCGCCATTCTTACCAAAAACTTGACATTTTGACAATGTAAAAATTCTATTTATTGAAGCCTTTGTAACAAAAAACTCTCTCATTAATAGCTATAAGATAATTATGATATAGAATTACAGAAACAACTGTCAATTTGATATATATGTACAGGTACAATGGACAATTCTTGCGAGATGCCTTCTCCCTGGAAGACTATGAACTTGAGTCAAACGCCGTTGTTAAAATGGTGCCACTTTCAGATCAGAAGGATGTAAGTACTCTAAAGCTAGACACACTGTTTCATTTGCTCGCTGAGTTGTTCATGTTGTATATGTTAAATTGTTATTTGGGTTCTCAGTAACCTCATAATACACTAAAGTCACACCTGTTTTAGCCTAGGTTGCCCATTGCAGAATTTCTGTAAAACTAAATATACATTTGAAATCAAAGTGAGAAGTCTGTATTACAGACACTGTGAATGGGCCTCTTGGTAATCTTACAAATTTTTTCTTTTTTAAAAACACATTGTTTTCATCAAGTTTTGAGTACAAAATTTTGAGTTGATCTGGAAAGATTTTTCCCCATCTGCTGAAATTTGTCAATCCCGTCCTAGGTTATAAGCCTATCTTTCTTTATTAAGAAATGCCCCATACATATTTAGGATACCATGGAGACGTAGGAGTTAATTTTTAATAAACAGAATATATGAAGAAAAACTGTAAATATATTTATATATATTGTCTGAGATATAATTATTATTGTTACAGTGTTTACCCAATACTGGCTTGGCTAATTAAGCTTTTATTTTTTAAAAGTCATTCACAAACTACAGACATTTGCCAATTTATTTAATTTAATGCTTAAAATCTTTCTACCACTCACTGCTATGGGTTCGATTCTAGGTCATGGCATTTTAGATTTTTCTAGTGAGAAAGTCTTTCAGCTGGCTTGCGGTAGGTTGTTGTCCTACCTCGGTGCCTTATAAATTGTCCTTTGGGGTCCTCACCTGATACGAGCTAGACATTGTGATATGTCTGAAATATTGCAATACTTTTATTTCCTAAAACAAACAAAAAGAACCAAAAAATCTAATGACCAACAAAACAAAGTGTCCTGTATGAGTTGGTATGTTGAATTTTAAAGCAATAGTTTTTATCTGAAAACAAAAAAGACTAATGTAAACTTTGCTGGATTCATCACTTTGATTAAACAGTATTCATATTATCAGATGCCAATATGCTGGTTAGGACTGATTAAGATACCAAGAGATGGTTAGAGTTAGAAATCACCTTTGAATCATTAAAATGCTCAAAAAACACAACACATAGCCAAAATAAACAAAAGTCATCTGTATTAATGTTAACTGAGTTATTTCCATGAATAATTTATTATTTCTATATTTATACATTTTCATGGCTGTCAGTGAAAGAAAAAGGAGATTGAAATATGATTATAAGATATGTCTCATTACAGGATGTCTCTGACCTTAGATCTGTCACCAGCAGTTTGACCATGAACTTTGACCCAGAGCTTGACAAAATCCCATCTGTAAAATCTGCCCTTTACTATGAGGTGCGACACTTTGACAGAAGAGAGCGTATTGTCAAGGACATGAGAGTAAGTTGTCAAAATTTTATACCTATTCGTCACTTCTGTTTCTATAAAACACCCCATCATTTTGTTGATTTTTTAATCCCTTTCTCCAGTTTAACTCTTACGGTGCCAGATTTATAAATGTTGTATACTAAAATTCAAGTCTTTAAAAGTATTCTTTGAGTATCTTTGAAGAGTTTGTAGATCAAGATCTGACTGTTGTTAAGAGTAAAATAAAGGCTCCTTGTTCGCAAAACTTTTTAAAATCGGGATCAGGATCAAATTTAAAACTTTTATTTTCTTATCCAGTATTGCTTTATAACTAAAGTGCTTGATACAAGTGTTCCTAATTATTTACTATTTGATTGGTCCATATAAAATTGAAATCAATATCGAGATCACCTTTAAAGTCAGAATAATCCCTTCTAATGAAATTCTTTTTATTAAAGTTGTTTTAGGTAGGCAAACATTTCTATGTGACTTTCTGTTAAAGTGATAAAATAAAGTGATTAAAATATCTTAAATATCAAAGACAGCATGTTTAAGTTGTTAAAGATTATGTGAAGACTTTGGTTGAAATTGCATTTGGGCTTATTCTGGTCAAGGTCAACAGCTAACATTGAATGTTTGGATATCAGTTTCTCATGAAATGGCATTTCTTTGCAACTGCATGATATTGACAACATCTGAAAACCTAGTTTTTGTTTTGTTGAAATGATTCCACTCCTCCACACGACATGGCCAACGGAGCTAAAAATAAAAAAATCCTTTAAATTACTCTTTCTTATGAGGTGCTGATTGTAATTTTATCAAATTTTATCTTTTACATCCTTGGGCTGCCCTTTCTCAGCTTTGTTCAAAAGATTCTGCTCTCCTGCAAGACATGGCTGCCAGACCTTAATATGAATATTTACACAACTTCTTTGTATGAATCACTGGAAGCAATTTTACCAACTTTAACACTTTTGCATTGACTTTTCTCGGTTTTATTAAAATGGTTTTGTTCCACTTTGACCATACGATATTGGCCACACAAGCTAAAACTCAGAAAGACCTACAAAAATCTTCTTCTTCAGAAGAACAAATGATAGAGCTTAACATTTTGCCTTTTACTCAATTTGTTTCAATGGTGACCATGGGGTCAGATTTAGCCTTGTCTTTGGTGTGTCTTATTTTACTGTACTAATATTTTGAAATCTGAAAACATATCTCCTCTGGAACTGTTTATGCTAGAGCATAGACAGTTTGTTTGTAACATCATATGTAGGTCCTTTACTAGTTTTTTCTAATGGTAAACATAGTGTTGGATTTTGTCTTTCATTAATATCATTGCTTCAACAATATCACAACTCTGTATGTTCCATTATTTACAGACTACACAGCACTCAAACTGTGTGGTGTATGAATTACTTTTAGTTAAAGTGCTAGTTAAAGCAGGTAACAGACATTTAATGCAGAACTGTACCCTTTAAGATTCTTTACTGGCTTGAAATATGTATTTCTTTTCTTTTTCTAAAATTTAGACACTTATCTACGTCCACTTTCTGTCCTTGTTCCTGAGCATCCTGACTGAGTACTGGTTCTCTGTTTTCTGGCTGGGCTTATATGCCGTGATCGCCTGGTATCTGGTTCCTGGCTTCACGAGGATTGGTGGATATATTGGCAACACATTTCACATGTAAGTAACAAAAGAACTAAATGATGTCTTTGAAATTATTGTCTTTGGCACAGTCTATCAGTTTGATCCATTCGATATGAATTTTCTATTTTTAAGTTGTAAAACTTGGTTTTAACATGTCTTTTTGAGTATGAACTTAACAAACAAACAAAGTTTATGGAACTGGTTACAATATTGGTAATCAAGCTCCATGAAATTATTTACTCTACTAGTAATTAATGTAAATCAAGCTCCATGAATATTTTTAAAATGCTAGTAATCAATGTAAATCAAGCTCCATGAAATTATTAACAATACTAGTAATTAAGGTAAATCAAGCTCCATGAAATTATTTACAATACTAGTAAATGCTCAATCAAGCTTTATGAACTTGTTTACAATTCTGATAATCTAGCTCTATGAACTTGTTTACAGTTCTCGTAATCAAACTCTTTTCACTTGTTTTCAATTCTTGTAATCAAGCTCTATGAACTTGTTTACAATAGTGATAATCAAGCTCTATGAACCTGTTTATTATTCTGGTAATCAAGCTGTATGAACTTGTTTATAATTCTGGTAATCAAGCTCCATGAACTTGTTTATAATTCTGGTAATCAAGCTCTATGAACTTGTTTGCAATACTAGTTATCATACTAATTCATGCTTCATGAAATTGTTACATTACTGGTAAATCAAGCTAGATCAAGCATCAACAAGTGAGCTCCATGAAAGTTTGTGCAATGCTAGTAATAACCCATGTTGAATAATAACCCAAGTTGAAAATGTATTAGATAAAAATCGTTGTTTAAATTGGATATATTTCAGCCGGTACTGGTTTTGTGGTATTTGTGGAATACTTGGCGTGGCAGTGATGACTGTGTCTGTGGTACTGTCTGTCACAAAATGGCAGGATATTGCAGTAAGTTGATCAGATCAGGGTTTCCTTGTGTAGGATGTTCTTATACCTTTCTATAACATTAACATTGAAATGAATGTTTGTTTGCATGTATCCTGTTTCTTTGCTAGTAGACACAGGGTTTGCTTTTCCTCTTCAAAAGAATCTAGAAAAATTGCCAGGACCTATAATTTTTCACGGTGGCTGTAAAGGTCACATGTCATTCTTAAGTATACAAATTTCATGTAAATTAACTGATAACATTTACTGGTCTAAATCTAAACCAGATGAAGTGTCCTACATTTACTTTGATGATGTTTGGTTGTGTGTTGGATTTATTTGTCAAACTTTTTGTCCTCCTAATTTTATTATGTTACCCCAAATTATGATGACCTACATCATATTGAATTTGTGCATGTGCCAATTGATACCTTATAGTTGAGATTTGTCTACTTTCATTTTTGCTATAATTCTACTAAGGAGACGTTTTATATAAACTGGAAATTCGGTAATATTCAAATGGAATGTAACTTTTTCGAATAAGTTTAGATATTTGAAGAGGCAGGAGACCTTTAATCCCAACTGAAAAATCCAAACCATTAATATGTGATAATGCAAATGACAGTTGCTTAGAGAATGTGAGATTTTGTCCTACTATCTATAATGTCTGATTTTCTATTAACCAGGACCATGGGTGTGACAATGGGGACTTTACTGGTGGCTGCTCCAGGAAAAATGTTTACACAGCATGCTTTTTTACCATCTCAGCCCTTACAATGCTCATAACCTGCATCATTGTCTGTCTACTGATGTACAGCTTCAGAATTGAGGTATGGTTCGATACTGTTACAGAGAATTTGATGATTTCAGAAATATTTGCTATCTTCAGAAATGAGATACTACCCCTATGATATTTGTATTTTCTGTCTGTTTACCATATGGTTTGAGTATTTGCTGAATTTTAGAAATATCTGCTGGCTTCAGAAATGAGGTAAGGTCAGATAATATGTAAGGGTATTCTCTTTTTCAGAAATATTTGCAAGCTTCAGAACTGACATAGTGTAAGATACTGTTTTATAGAAATAGATGATTTCAGAAATATTTATTAGCTTCAGATGAGTTAGAAAAGTTTGAAAAGTTTAAGTAATAAAACAATTTTTCATTCCATATGCAAAGGTGAGATTGCTGTCTTCCAACTGGAGACATTTTCAAACAACAGCCTTAAAGGTACCTTATAGATTGAAAAAACTAAAGTTATATGAGTCACAGTTAGGACAAGGCAATTTTAGTTTAAACTTATTTATTTTAGCTCGATTATGTTGAAAGCCTATGGCTTGTAGAAACACTTTCGAGTCCGTTTCCTGGGTAGAACCAGTACTTGGTGTCGACAAATGAAGGTCAGGAGAAAGGCCCCCTTCGGGGCTTGAACCCGCAACCCCCTGAACGCAAGGCGGACACCATATCCCCTACGCCACTGCGCCCTTAAGGCAAATTTTGTCAAACTAACTTATTTTGATATGCAGATGAAAATCAAAGTACCTTAAACACTTTACTAGAAATTAGATTTTGTTAGAATTTTGATGCTGATAGAAATTGACAATTTTGATAATGTCCTGAACTATCTGGTTTCCTTACTAGATGGTGATGATTAGGAATCAGTAGGACATTTAAATAGTTTTGACATTCACAGGCTTATTTTGGAATAGACAGCTTCCCTGTAATGGTTGAGCAAACAGCTATATCTAATGTCGGTTAAGTGATATATATTTTGTATGGGTTATAATCCCTATTAGGATAATACTGTCTTTCATGTGAGAATGCTAACCAGCTGGCTTGTTGGAGGTCTAGTGGTTTTCCTTTATCATGAAAAGCTAGAAAAGTTGCCATTTAGTTTAAAATTTAGTTTAGTTTGATTATGTTGAAAGAATGTGGCTTGTAGAAGCACTTTAGAGTCAGTGCTTGGGTGTCAAATGAAGGTCATGAGAAAGGCCCCCTTTGGAACTTGAACTCTCGATGTTCTGAGCGCAAGGCGTACATCATATCCATAACACCACTGTGCCTTTTCAAAAATTTGTCATATGACTGAAATATGTTGGTGTGACTTAACTCTCAGAACAAATATTAATTAAGTTTGCATACATTTACTCTATAGGTGGGTGATGTGATTGTTCGTTACCTGGTCCAGGAAAAAGACATTGAAGATGTGATGAAGGCAGCCAGGAGCAGCAGACTGAAGGAGAGAAGGACAGCTGCCTATGAAATGGCTACCATGGCAGCCTCCAGTGATGATAACAAGTTTAGGATCGTGGCAGAGGGAGGGTAAGTACTTTATCTTAGTACTACTCTTCATAGGTTTAGTTTAAACTTATTTAATTGAAATCAATATTATTGTAACCCTTCGGCTTGTAGAAACATTTTTGGGTCTCTTTCCTTGGTGAAACAATACTTGGTGTGTTATGAAGGTCGTATGGACTCGATTCTAGTTTAGAAAATAATTTTGATGCATTTATAATACCACTGCATCTTAGATCTGTTCTGTCAGTATGATATATGTGATAACCACTGATAATTTGTATTTCTGTTGTTTTGTTTTACCACAGGCTGGATGTTCTGATTGGAATGTCTCTTACTAATGATGAACCAACTCAGGAATATGCTGTTGAAGCGCTGTCTGAACTGATAACCATTCAGTCTATACAGGTAAACACATCTCTCTCCTTGGTTTATCATTTCCAATCTTGGCACATAGTTAGTTTTGTATGTTGTTTATAAGGAATTTAACATCCCACTGATAGTATTCCAGCTCATTACAGGTGGTGGAAGACCCTGGGGGACCCCTGTTGTAACTCTATTTTAGATAGAGTGCACCCAGTTAGAAGCACTGACCGACTGCAAGCCAGCTGGAAGGAGGCATATAGTCAATACATGTCATCTTTTTGTTATAACAACTTTGCAAGCCTTAATGGTATATCTGTGACTTTTATCTACCTGAGCTTACACTATCAAGACAAGACCTTGCTTAATTTCTTTGTCTTTTGCATATCTCTATTAACATCAACATGGCAAATGTATATCTGTCAAGTTTGCCTTCCCTTACTTAAAAGCATTTGGGCAAGACATAGTGGTGTTTCTTTGAATTTTGCCTTCATGTGCTAACACCAACTGGGCAAGGTGTAGTGGTATATCTGTGACTTTTGCCTTCCTTGGCTTACACCATCTGAGCAAGGCTTATAAAACAGCATTAAGAATGATTTTAGTGCCACTTTTATCATGATTAAGAGGGTTTATTTTCTATAGGGGCCATTAAAAGGGCTATCTGCTGGATAATTTTGTAAAAGACTTTCCTCTAAGAAAGGGCATACCCCTTTCTCCATAATCTAAAAAAACCCCAGACATGATTAAGGTCGGTATTACTTTAACCTAATTAAAGACTTATTTGTCTCATTTTCAGCATTTAATGAAAGATTTGTTGATTCAGCATGATTGAACTTGAAATAAGAAAAAATATTGCATGACTTGTTCTTAACAGTTTTTAAAACTTCATTCTTTTGGTATTTTCCAGGATAACTTTGTAGAAGTGGGTGGGGTTAGAAATCTCACAGCTCTGCTGCATTCTGCAAATGCACGAATTATGCAGGAAGCTGCACGTGCCCTGTACACAATTTGTCAGAGTGATGAAAACAGACATGCGATGGTGGAGGATCATGGGTAAGCTTACACCACAATGAATTTTTGCAGCAGAGTTTGATCAAGGTTGGTTCTATTGTGGAGAAGTGTATGAAGTAATTTTTCATAAATGTCAAAGTCAGTGTTGCCTACTGATACAAAATAAAAGAACATTTGTTTTACGTCATGTCTAATAACGATAAACAGACAAGCAAGTTTATGATAATATGACATTGTATTCTCACAGAATAGTTATAGATGAAACATTTGTGAACAAAGTGGAAAATATCACTATGATAACTTTTGAATAGGGTGGTCAAAGTTAAGAGCCTTTGAAGGGTGCCCTTCATCATCTCAGACCAAATGCTACAACTGCTACAAAATTTGACCCTTACATTCCTACTGGCTAATTAGCATACCCATACATGTGATCTTTTTGCGGGGTTTTATAATTGCTGTCAGGTAGATTTGTCATTGATTTCAGGTAGATTCAGGTAGATTTA
>JAULCC010264609.1:0-12349 GCA_032358795.1 Nuttallia obscurata | reverse complement strand
TTGACACAGTATACTACACGTGTTCAGCGACAGTTTTTAAAATTTTATTAACGATTATGCATACATGAACTAAATAAATTGATTTTAACATGTTTTTTAGCTTTATTATGACTTTAAACATTTAAAGCGAAGCTGGCATAGTGGTATTCACTGCTTATAGGATAAAGAAACTTAGGATGAATAAATAAAAGTTCAAGTTTAACTGAGCAGAGCACTGTACAGCACTATTGTTTTTACTGCGTAGTAATATGTTAGAGTTGGCACTGCATAGAAGGACATCTATGGGCTCCGTTTCATTTCAGAAGCAGTGAATACAAAAAAAACTACATTTCTTTTGTTAAGGAAGTATTGTCAGTTGTATTAAAGCAACTGCACTTCTTATGAACTTGCGTCCGTAACAGAAAGATGCTAAAGCATCAGAAAAATCCCGCACTGTGTAGAATTCGAACTCACAAACTCCGGCTTACAAACCCAGCGCTATAGACCACTGAGCCAAAGAATCGATTCCCTGATACAGTTGTCAGAGGTTGTATTTAAACTAATCGAGGTAGTGTGCCGTCAGCCGTAACACACTCCAGATATGGCCTAGGGTATCGAATATGTGAAAACTGTTGAAAATGTCGAGATTTACTCATGAAACATGGATGCACTATGATTGGAAGTGATACTTGTAGTTATTTAACAAAAACACTCAAAACTTGTAAAAATCAAAATAAAATGAATGCAAGAGGTTTCAGGATATTTTTTTAACAGTTATTGTGAATGTTTTACATATATTCACTGAAATAGTAGTTTTTGTAATTATTACTAAGTATCACTTCCAATTATAGTGAATCCATGTGTCCTGAATATATCTCAACATTTGCAACAGTTTTCAGACATTCGATATCCTAGGCCATATTTGGAGTGCAGTAGCTTTAAATAGTAAGTTGCTTGATATGTCAAACGTCTATGTTTGATCGAGGCTTGTCTTAGAGAAGCGGTAACAGCTGCATGTTGCCGATCATTGATCAATGATCAATTCAACACAAGATTTCATTTCCTTTTTACTTTCGGTTTAAGTCAGGCAGACATCGGAACTGAAATGTAAAAACATTAATTTAATTTAAGGTTTTTTGAACACATACTTTTTTCAGATAGCGTCACTTTATTGTCTTAACGAAAACATAACACGTGTCTGATTATCTACGAAGTGAACTGACAATGCACGTGGTTCCCCTCGTTCTGGCCCCATCCTCCCATGCTCGTGCAGAGGTGCAACATTGTGTTTGATTGACTTGTGGTGGGATTATGAAGATCGACTGCACGGCCTAGGTAATGTTTACTTGTGCAGCTGTGACAGGCACCGGAAATCTCATTCACCTGAAATGACACAAAATACAAATGATCGTCGATGACCCTGCTGAATATGTTTTATCAACTTCTATATATCACAAACTTTCTAAAGGTATTGTTAAAGAAATCAATAGCATACAGAAGTACAGAATTCAAAGAATTTAAGCAAATGATCTTTGAAAAACAGAAATACGGATATGAAATAAAAGAAGTTCATCGTTTTAACTCTACCTCCTCGTCAGGTCAAATTTAAATGTAGACTTAAGACCAATAAAAAAATATCAAGCAGCACATAACAAAACTGTATCGCACAACACTTTGTTGATGGATGTTGTTGTTATGTATAAACATGTTTGTGTGTAAATGCTTCTTAAACATCAACACGACAAGGAGCATATCCGGAAAGAATGACACAACTTTTGTTTTCAAAAAATTGTTTACATAGTTCCTATCAGTGTCATATTGATAAATGTTAGTTAAAAGAATATATTGACAGACACGCCGTGACCTTATAATGACAGAAGATCCCATAATTTTGAATATAGCCACAGTTCCTATGTTAGCTTAACGTTTAGGACAGATATTCTGTATCCATAGTTAGCGATTAGTTGACTGTAGTGGTCGAAATATTCCGCCGTTAGAGCGTAAGATGACAATTGAATCCTTCTTCCTTGTGTAGCGAGACATTCGGTATTCGACCTATGTTGCAGAACCGTAAAACATTTTTACCAATACATTTCAGAGTCCTTTATCCCAAAACTAATGCCTAATGCTGTATTAGAGTAATGGCTTCGCACGCTGGCCACACATTTAGTAGACCATAAGTGAAAATGGAAAAAAAAGGATCAAAATAGTCCGGTAACGTGTACTCTCCAACCGGGATAGGATACCGTGTAGTCACTCATCCAGTCAACGACCACGACGAACGTTGCTTAACTTCGCAACTCTGGCAGAGTGCTAACCGTTCGCTGGAAAAGCTAGCTCCCCAGCAAAGCTGATTTAAAGCACCTTTATACATGTACCTGCCACGCCATTACATTACTTTTCCTTCCGAGAAGTCTCGACCCGAGACTTGGTCTTGGAATAACTATGGGTAAGGCAAACCCAGTCCGGCATTCATCGTTACATCCGCCCACCAAATAAACATTGCCAACATTTTTGTAACGTATACTCAACTACTGGAATAAAATGTCGCGCGGTCACCAATCCAGCCAGCGACCTCGAAGAATACTGGTTAATTTCGCAACTCTGGCAGAATGCTTTACCGCGTCACTGAAAAAGCTAGCTCCCACGCAGTTTCAACCCCACTACAGATGCCCGCCTGTTCGGGATCCAAATATTTTAACAATCAGAATTTAAATCTTCAAAAGGAAACAAAAATAAGAATATATTTTTTAAATTTTGCAGGCGACAATTTAGCAGATGACAATTACATAGTGTGCAAATAGTTAGATATTTACATGGATATATCCAAGAGTCTCGTGGACTTTGTGGATATAGTGTAATAGAGTACCGCTCAGACACACGTGACCACCTGGGGCAGGATGGCTTCCACACTCTGAGCACGAGTAACTGTAACAGAGAACACATATTAAGCTGAATGAAATCTCCTTTAACCTTTAACCTGCTGAGAGTGACCGTGATAGAATATGCAAACATCCTGGATCAAGATTATACGCCAAGTACATCGGCGTCTAATCCGGATCCAAGTTGTATGACAATCGGTCAATTGTTTCTCCATATGTTGGGCGATTCTGATGAATTTAAAATCTAGGCAGACGACAGTTTAAGCAGACGACATTTTTCAGCAGGCTAAAGGTTAAACAATTTTGTATTAAAATATAATTATTTATCATTTCCTTTTAAACTGCATAATACACCCGGATGGGGAGTCAATAGTTCGATGCATGAACATTTAAGAGCAGGTGCGCGAGATTCGTGACGAAAAAAGGTAATTTCTTGAACATATCCTTTTATCGTCTAAATACCATGTTGTGAAATAAAGAGTTTTCAATCGGTACCATTTCTGTTGCAATTGACAACATAAACGAGTACAATTCACGAACCGTTGGTATTTTCACTTTTGTTTAGTTTCAGGACCTACTACACCATTTTCAATGCTACATATGGTACTGATGGAAAGTTTTTATTGGTTCACATACCGTTCACAACATGGATTTTAAAAGTAGCAAGGATATATTTCGCATATTGTAATGTTTTCACGAATCGTTCGCACCTGCTGTAAAATGTTCGTTAACAAAACATTTTTTATCCCACTGTGAACGGCTTTTATATGACCAAAAATAGTTAAAAAGATAATGTCGAAATATTTCATGTAATACAAATCAGTAAATAGAAACGTGTAATGAAATATTGAAATATTTCTTTTAGACTTCGATAATACAAACATAATTTATAGTTAAACTTATGATACCTGTCTTAAAAAAAACATAGAAAGATTCTTGCAAGAATGTCAATCTATCATACATAAATAGAGAACATACTTCTTTGAATGATTTTAAATCTCTTTAACATTCACAACATACTGTGATCTTGCCGAAGCATGGCCTGCGCATGCGTCCCGGATGTTGTTGTAGGCGTAGGCGTCGTCATGTTGTCCAGAAGGATGCTGTTTCCAAAGTGTTATGGTACCAGCGTCTGCAAGAGCCTTCAGTTTGCAGGCGTAACTCTTGGCAGTAGCGTCAGTACAGGCAGAACCACCTCCTAATAAATGCGCCATATTAATTAAGTCCTTTGCTTTCTTGCAATTTAAATAAAACGAAAGCCACACCTTAAAGTAACTTTGGAATTCCTTAAAAGTTCAGTTTCTAATGGTATGATTCAGTCGTTATCAGGTGAAACTGAAATATGTAATATCCTGAAACTTAAAGCCAGACTATGCAGGTTCGATTCCTAAGCAATTGCTTAGACATTGTAATGGTATGTTTCGAAAAAGCTTCAAATATAATAAATTATACACCATGGGTAAAATATCAGTAGCAGGCCCGAAATCTAATATTTATTTTATAAGTCAGAACTATGCTTCTATTGTATAGGATGAGTGCACTTTAAATTTTGCAGATTCTTTGGAATAAATACAAAATTAAAAAGGTGCGAAGTGAAAGGACTTATGAGACTTGTGTTATTCGACAAATAATATCAGGTAAAATGATTGGGAATTCCTCGAGAGTAGAAGACACTTTAAAAAGCTATACTTTATGTACAAATTAAACATGATATGTCTCCTTCTTATACTTCTGACTTAATTCCACCATCAGTAGCACCAAATACCAATTATCAATTAAAAACAGAAATAATTTAAGCAATCCATCTTTTAGGACCAATGTATCTTAAAAGTTATTGTAAACCATTTTCTGTTTACCGTTGGAATGAACTGAATAATAATGATTGAAACATTGCTTCACTGTTATCTTTTAAAAGTACTGTTCGTAAGTACAACCATATATCATTACATGCAATGATTAGGAATAGTTGTAGTAATTTGAATAATGACCTTTTCATTAATTACTTAAGAGATATAAGTAATTAATGAAAAGGTCATTATTCAAATTACTACAACTATTCCTAACTATATAGCTGCTGTCATGAAACAGAAGATGCTGATGACCTTTAGTTTAGATGTACATTGTTTAGACCCAAAGGAATACAGATGTTCACAATACAAAGCATATAACCCCCCCTCCTCCAAATAGATTTATAGCTCGCCCGTACAAACTATTGGACAATTCGGACGGTTTTCGAAGAATACCGTGGTAACCTACCGAGTTAGTTCATCTTAACTGGTTTATCATTTGTTGTTTTTTTTTATTGTTTTTTGTTTTTTAATTTAGGTCACTTTATGTCATCTAGAGCTAATGGACGTCATAGAGAGATGGAAATGACCACAACAGACTTTTCTGTAGAACTTTTTGGTTCGTTTACGTGCCCAGTGTTTAAAATTAGTACACGAAGGACTGAAACGAGGCCGGTCAAATTTATCCTGACACCGACACAACAGTCGTAATGCTTACCCCAAATTCAAGAAGATAGATTCATTAGACAGGTACAGTTAATCGATCATTCACATATATATGCTACAAACTGTGATACTATTTTACCCATTTATCATCTGTTTTAAGACAAAATATTTACCAGTTGATGTAGAGGCGGTGCAATGCGAGGCGGTTCCTATACTCAAGAAAGTTCCTGCCACCCAGGCATTCTGTAATAAACAAACGCAAGTTATGATTTAAAAAGAATCAACAATGACTTTTTTATCACTGTTATTACACTAAATTTTTATTATTGTATAGTTTAATTTGTTATCTCTTTGAATCAGTCAGTTTCATAAAGTTTTCAAACTTACTCCTGTGACATAATTGCCAATAGCAAACAGAACATATCCAAATTCTATGGCCATTTCGTGTAGGTAAGCCCTGCACGCAAATAAAAATTCAATTTTTAGCAGCTGCTATGCTGACATAAAGCAATCAAAGTAGTAAATACACTAAATTTGTTCGCTTCGTCATACATGAGGAACAAGAACAACGTTTAATCTGTATCCATGCCTAGCGATTGTTGAGCTGACAGTCCCTACGATATCTCGATGAACGATGGCATTTGAGAGAAAACAAGAGGAAACTATTCAGAGCTGCTGGATCAGTGTGATTTTGTTTGTTTGTTTGCTTTACGTCACTTGAAGCCAGTTATGGCTTATGGACGTCCCAGAGAGAGAAAGAGAGAGAGGGAAAGAGAGAAATGAAAAAAGAGAAATCTCCTGTATAATGCTCTGGTTCTTTACGTGCCTAATATATAGCACTAATACACATGGGGACGAACAACGGTCGATCCCTTTATCCTGACACCGACAAACCTGCCGTAATGTTAACTCTTAATACTGAGCGCCAATTACAACCAATTTAAAAGAACTTGGTTCGACCCGGCCGGTGATTTAAGCCGCATCCCCCCTACCCCGCACCAGACATTGAAGCACTACCTCTTGACTGGATCAATGTGAAGCAAATGGATGGTGTATAAAAGCTATTCTCTGCTGAAACTTGTGCTAGAGGCTTCCCGACAGTTAATGTGAAAAATGATCAGTGTCATGGCATCTCTGGAGAGAGAGAAATAGCTGTAGGAAAGCTCGATATAAAGATGCATCCAGCAAGCTACGGCTCAAAAGAGAGGAAAGGAGCATGAAGTTAACCCTGACACCACAGACCGCCGACCCGAGAGTATCCCAGAATGACAAAGCCGAAATACTAAGTCTTTTAATGTGTGGCATGTGGCTGATGATGTCGGTGATTTTGTAGTACCTTGACTGTATTCAACAAATAAAACAAGAACATTAGTTTTGTTTTATAAAATCTGACCTAAAGTAAATATGAACAGGAACAAAGGATATATAATCGCTGGTGATTTGAATTTATTATGAATCAGTTGACTGTGTATATTGCTCTGTGGGCTGTGTTTAAGGAAAAGCTACATATTATTAGCAATTTATCCAGGAACCATATAATGGAACGGATGCACTAGTTGTACACCATAATAGGAAATATTTTCAAGAATATGACTAATACAACTTAGTGATCGCACTGCAAAGTTTAAACATAAGCGACTGTGTTCACACCTGCTCATTACAGGTGTAGGAAGACCCGCGGACCCCTGTGCACCATTTCAGGCACGGAATGCACCCGCGTAGAACCACCGACCTACCGGAAGCCAGCTGGGAGGCTTCCTCACTCGAAAAATCCGAAGTGTCCAGACGAGGATTCGAACCCACAGCGGTGAGGGGCTGAGATTTTGCAAGTTAACGACTTTAACCCCTAAAAAGTTTTAAAAGCAAACGTAACTGAAATGAGCATTTCTAAAACCAACATCCCATATGGATGCATATATACTCACATGACCACTAACATCTTGAAGCTGGTACCACGTGTACCCGTCTTTGGTTAGGATCCCGCCGTGAAATTTGTAACAACTTGGTTTGCTAACGCTTGCCACAACAGAGGAACTTGTACCAGCTGAAAAATAAAAGACCCCGCTGTGCAACAGGTAGAAAAAGGTAGATGCAACATATATTATAAGTCTATTCTGATAGATGTGCATGTGTATCTAAATATTTACTTTTACACACGAAATCTCTTTTAGACAGTGTTCCTTTTTATACATAAAAACTTCATACAACTTTATATTGACGTTCGTGTACGAATATCTTATCATCATTAAATGAATGTTTCTATATATGAAAGCTTGAATTAGAATTAAGTTTGTTTCTAAACATGGAATATATATTGGAGAAAATTTCATACGTGACAATTTACCTTAATATTGAAATATTTTATTTTCTAAACATGCAGATTTATAAAGGAAAAAGAGTTGTCACTAAACATGCAATTTTGTATTTGAATAAAGATTCACTCGACAGTTCTCCATACCTTTACATCAGATATGTCATTTGCTAAATTTTAAAAATAAAAAAAAATGTTTTGATGTTGTTTGCTTTTAACGTTAACCACGTGCATTAGCCCTAGCTGGCAGAAAGTGACGTAACTCAAACAAACAAATTAACGTTAACCACGGCTGGTCGTATGTTTATTATCACTTAGTCCTTGAAATGTCCTTGGTATCCTTGACAAATTGATAGCATGTGACTAATGTTTAAGGTGAGTCAGCTAACTGATAACACAGACATGATTCAAGATAAGACAGGTCGTGATTGGTCGGCACGCACCAAATAATAATGTCATTAAATGAACTTTGAACTTGCTTTGTAAATACAACTGAATAATCGGTTTAGGAAAAAAAATATTGGCCCATGTTTACCAGAATCCGTTTTTCTTGAGGTAAACATAATTTGTGACCAGGCTCTGACCTGTTTGCACAAGTTTTTAAAGTCTGTTAAAGCAACATTCGAATATTTCTTCAAACCTGTGTAATAATGATTTGGAAGCCGCCTGCAGAACCCAAAAGGTTTTTTATGGTAATTTTAGAGTTTGTAAAAGGAACATTAGAATAGTTCTCAATCCTGTGTAATCATAATATGTTGCCTGCAGAACCCAGTAGGATTTTTACGAACATATTTACACCTTCCGGATTAAAACATATTCAAATCACAAAAACACATTGCCCTTACTGTAATGAATGACGTAGCCATACCATTGTCCCAGTTATCGGACTTTTCTTTCCTTAAACTTGTGACCATCGACTCATTTTCATGAAGGGCGGTGTGAAACTATTAGTTCATTAGACTTAATTAAGTCTTGATTTAGATTGTCATATAGTTCCAAAAAGTATACTTTGAACACTATAATTCATCTGAGAATATTTGTTTGATTGATAGGCCAAACTTTCGATCAGTACAGCGGTTAGAACATTATTCCCCGCAACTTTCAAATATACACAGTTCTGTTTATGATGCGTGTCTTACTTCAATAGAATTGCTGTTTGTTGGAATGATAATTACTCACACAAAAAAGAAAGAGTGCACTTTGTTCCAGAGAAATTGTTTATACTCATAGAAGCAAAACATAGGAAAGTGTGATATGAAAATGTGCAGAAAGGTATTGGCTACACGATGTTATACTTTTAATTGAAATTGGATAATAATCAGAACATCGATTTACCAGTGAATAACGTATCGATTAAAAGTAAATCTGCAGATTTGTAATGTTGTGAGGAACAACGACTGGGCGTAAAACTTTGTCAACATAACCTTGGGCATTTAAATCAACGTGAATAACAACAAGTATGGTTTTCCTACCACCATTCCTACCTACTGATATTATTCATGGTATTTTTTATGTTTTACGCTGACCAAATCACGACGCTATGGTAAATCTATTGATAATCATGAGCCAAAAAAGTAGATCCAAATTATATTGGAAAAAGTATATCAAACCCCTGTCTAGAATTTGAAGCTACATAATACTTAAAACTTTAATAAATAAAAAACTAAATTTTAACTTCAAGGCAACAGTTAGAATAATTCTGTAGACTATGTCACGTATAAATATATATAGGTCGGGTAAATCGGTTCCTGTATTAAAGGTGCTGTTTGTATAAGAAAATCCGTGATGATTATATTACATCGGAAATAAGCATGTGATAAAACTTGTTATTTAACCGAAACCGATCTAGGTGGGGGTACACAGAGAGTTTTGAAACACGAAGGTCGTTCAGTTTAAACTTATTTGTTTTAGCTCGATTATGTTGAAAGCCTGTAGCTTGAAGAAACACTTTATTCGTTTCCTGGGTGAAACCAGTACTTGCTGTCTAACAAAGGTCCTGCGAACGTTCCCCACATTCGGGACTCGAACAAAATCTTCATTGCGTCATTTTGATATTAAACAAGTGTTCACTTTGACATGACAAATATTTACTTACGAGAACTTCTTGCGTTCACATTGGTTCCCGTTAAACACAGACAAGTTCCTGATGCCGGATGTTGCCCGGTAATGTTACCGGTAGTCAGTGTAGCCAAGAGAATGGTCGCTGCTACCACAAGGATCCTCATTGTCATCTAGCGTGTGAACTCGTTTAGACAAAACTAAAAACAGAAACAAGAACTCTATAAAATATAACTCTAGGAATGTAAACGTTTTTGCCTCTTTAATTTATTGATTTCGACTCTTCAAATTATTTAAAAAGAAAGTCACTTTTGTAATGTATTTTGTTTGGAACTACTGAATTTTATTTACAATATGCATGTATAGCAAGGCACAGAATGAAAGAAAACATGAAGGAAAATAACAATTGAACAACGTATACTCACACGAAAAAGAAAGTGTGCACTTGGTTAGAAGGGTTATTTTAACTTATAGAGGAAAATATAGACAAATTTGGTATCGAAGTTTACAATGTATTGGCTACACGATATGTAACTTTAAACTGAAATTTGATAATTATCCGAACATTGTTTTACGTGTGAATAACGTAGGGGTGAAAAGTAAAAGTTGCAGATTTGTAATGTTGTAAGGAACAATAACTGGGCATTTCAACTAACCTGAATAACAAAAAAGTATGTTGCCCTAGGAAAAGCCAATTCCTACCTATCAAAAGTATTCATTCTTATTTAAATGATTCTATAAGTATAAAAAATTCCTCTAACCAAGTGCACACTTTTTTCTTCGTGTGAACATAGATACAAAAAATATTTCTAAACTAGAAATGTATCCATAGGACACGGATGCCCCCCCCCCCCCACACTTCCGCAGTTGCATGCGATACAAACATAACATTTCATATTTTCACAACACCAAGGCCCATAATTTCGTAAGTGTTAATTGTATCTGGATGAGAATACCCAGATGCACAAGTTTAAATGCTATTTAATAACTTCTTAAGGTTTTATCATTCTAGCATTTATACTTTCAGAGTTACATTCAACACAAAATTAAAATTCCATATTTTCACAACATTAAGGCCCATATCTCTGACAATAGTATGTGTTGTCCGATGCAAATACCCAGGGGAACGAGTTCACACAGTGAATAAGACATCCATGATGTTTCAAGTCTGTAGTACAATTGCTTTTAGAGTTTATGCGTGCCATAAACATTTCGGGACTTTCGGACGGACGTACAGACGGACTAACGGACAATGGCAAATCTATATCCCCCCTCTTTTAATGTAAAGAGACATAAAGAGTTCACAGGGAAACAGAGATAGTTAAGGACTGGAATGTATACTAAGAAAAAACCAAATATATTGCTTAACTCTTAGCCCGCTGAAAAAAATGTCGTCTGCTTAAACTGTCGTCTTCCCAGGTTTTAAAATCCATCAGAACTTTCAGATACAATTGGCCGATTGTCAAACAGCTTGGATCCGGATTAGACGCAAAGTTACTCGGCTTGTAATCTAAATCCAAGTTGTTTGCATATTCTATCACGGTCGCCCTGAGCAGGCTAAAAGTTAAAGATACCAATAGCTAAATCAAGCATGGCTTAATTAAATTATTATTATTATTTTTATTTTTATTTGGAATTTAACGTCGCTTTAACAGTATTTCAGTCATATCGCGACGTCCAGCTCATTACAGGTGGAAGAAGACCCCGGGGACCTATGTACACTATTTCAGGCACAGAGTTCATCCGGGTAGAACCACCGACCCACCGCAAGCCAGTTGGAAGGCTTCCTCACTTAAAAATCCGAAATGCCCAGACATGGATTCAAACCCACAGCGGTGAGGGGCTGAAAGATTGCAAGTCAACGACTATAATCACTCGGCCACGGAGGCCCCAAAATTGTTTTGAGTCTGTAATAAAATGGTGTACTGATTAAAACTGTCTAAATTTCTTCTATATTAGAAAAAAAACTGTCTTTACCATACAAAAATAAGAACTTAAAGGATGGAAATCTATGTCATGGAACATTTTCAATCGCTTATTTCTGTACAGATACAATGAATGAAAAATGTTTACGTCGGATAAAACGAAATCAAATGCAGGAGTCATGATTGCAGATATTAATTCTTTTGAAATATTCAGCGTTGATGATAATTAAAAAATATGAAGTATGTTAAGCACATTTATTTGATTTATGGCAGGAGATGGGTAAAACACAGCAAAACAATAATGATAATGAGAAGAAAAGAAAAAAATAGTTTTAAATAGTTTATAAATGTTAATTAAATTGAAAATTTACCGAAAAAGTTCAAATCTTACCTCTGTTGGCAAAGATTATAGTCGTTTGTATTTGGCATTTACCAGACTGAGCCCATGTTTTATCTTATCAAAGTAACCTACTTATGGCCTTCGATAAACTTAGATTTCGACACGTGTCTCGATGTTTAGACGGTGACCTATTTTCATCCCAACCAATGACATATTTGTTTAAGAACTTCCGCGAAAATTAATTATTTAAATTAAGATTTTTTATGGGTATGTGACGAAACATATCGAAATTGGAATATTACAGCATGGTATTTATTATCTAGCACTTTATTCATCAGGAATGCCATGTTGATGCCAGACGCGTGCGGGGGGGGGGGGGGGGGGGGGGGGGGGGGGGGGCG
>JAULCC010264498.1:0-12349 GCA_032358795.1 Nuttallia obscurata | reverse complement strand
TTGTCACACGTGCCCAATATCAGGTGTGAAGTATGCAAACATCGATTGAAATAATGATGCAATTAATGTTTGACAGTCCTCACTCCGTTTTAATACACGTTTTAGGTTATAAAATATACAATTAACTATACTATATAAAGCGTATATTGCAAATATTTTTAAATGATATATATTTGGGTTCATAAAAATAAAAACAGTAATCGGAAAAAAATATTGGGTAGCGAAACGACTTCTGGCAAGGCGACGAATCGACCGTAGCGAAACGACTTGGGTGGCGAAATGGCAAGGTAGCGAAACGACCAGCACCCCATTTGATTAAGGTAAGGGGGACAGATTCGATCTATTTTAGATGTTAAACATTTATAAACAAAAAAAGCTAATCTACTAAAAATCATTTTCATTTTCAGACTTCAGGAGCTCATGATGTAGCCCACGTATTTTTTTGTAGATATAGTTCTAAATCACTTAACATCATTAATATTTCCTTCTTTTATCAATCAAATCATTCTAAAAATATAATGAGGACGATTTGACCAGAAAGTGAGAGCGATTTGACCAAACTGAGGACGATTTGACTGAAGGACGATTAGACCTGCTACCCTGTCAGAGTATCCACTATTGCAAAGTAAAGTTTTTTAAGTTATCTAACCAATGTAATTAAGAAGGATCTATTGAATGTAATTTATATACACCTTAGATGAAAGTTTTGTTGTGCAATCGTCATTTTTATCCTCAATCATTCTTGTCCAAAAACGAAATAAATCTAAAATGTCAACTGATATTAACTAATTTGCCGTCGTAAATCATGTACGAGGGTTTTGACAATTTCAAATTAGAACTGTTTTAGAAGAAATTCTTAATTGCACTTTTACTAACATTTCAATGTCCCCCCCCCCCCCCACCTAGTTTGCACGCATACCAAAGTATGGAATTAACTGTTGTTGATATTCCGTAAAGATCAATTTGTATATACTATGGTATTATGGTATAGAAAGGGACCTATTTTTTTTACATTTTTACTAATGTAGACTATTTAACTACATCAGTTCCAATTTAAAATTCTGCAATTTTAGGTCATGATAAAAAAAAATTCAGACATCTATATTTAACTTCAATGTCTCATAATGGTCTTTAAAGTTGTCCAGTGCTAGCTAACTGTAGGTCGTTTGCAGTGTCACCAAATATAACTGTCGTCTGTATATAAAAGAATAAAAAGCTAAATCAGTATGTCAGATCCATTATCCACAGTTACATAATTTACTCTTGTTTCATCAAAATATTGTAGAAAGGTTGATATATTTTCACCTAGCCATACCCCTACTGAACAGTTTGGAAAGGCCGAGCTAACTTATGAAGTTATGATTCTTAATTAATATTTTGATACATGATGAATATTACATTAAAACATTT
The DNA here is from genome assembly GCA_032358795.1 of Nuttallia obscurata. Classification (NCBI taxonomy): domain Eukaryota; kingdom Metazoa; phylum Mollusca; class Bivalvia; order Cardiida; family Psammobiidae; genus Nuttallia; species Nuttallia obscurata. The sequence goes on along the minus strand of JAULCC010264498.1, from coordinate 10,939 downwards.
TCAGTTGATAATTAGTTTTAATTTTCCCCATAGACCGACACGCCAAATATAGACAAAGGATTGTTTGAGGTCAACATAACAGCAGTGTACATGTATAACTCTTTCTTTTTGTACTATATCTATGTCCTTTAAACATGAAAATATTGTCGATGGTAGAAACAAGTTTCCTAAACCTCGTGTATTGTTGCATTCTCCTCTGCATACGTATTCAGTCTCGTATCAATTATACAGGCAAACAATTTTCCAAAACAGCTTAAGAGGGATATCTGGCGGTAAATTTGAAGGTTCTTTTGATCACCCTTATTTTGGTAGATTGGTTTTATAAGGCTTATTGATATTATCGATGCCAAGTGATTTATTATTTGTAACGTGTTTTGTTTTTGCGTACTTTTTTAGCTTAATATTTTCCAGTTAGCACCGCATGAATTTGAATGATATAATTTTGATATGGTTGATGACTTGCTGAGGCTGCCATGTTTCTTTCTTCTCATTTTCCTCAGGTTTCTGTTTACTGTCAAGCAAAAATTCTTCAGAATGATATCGCCTATCCTCATACTATGTATAGATTTGTTACATCAAAGATTATAGACATACGTATTGTAAATGGAAGTGTCATAAATCCTCCACTATTTATCACTGATAGTTCTGACTCGTATCCCTTGTAATCTATCTCACACATAAAACACACAGCAAGTAAACTTCCGTTTATTTTGATTTCAGGAATATACACAATCATATAGAACATATTGCTGAGTACAATACTTATAAGTTATGACCCCTTTCAGTCATATCAAACCTTGTAGACCTAGTCATTTTATTCGTACAAACAGTCAATCTCAGACTAATTCCTTCACAAGAGTTAAAATTTCCATCATGTAGGCAAGACTTTGTGCAACGTAGGTAAAATGTACTCAAGATGTACCCGGGCAAATGTGAAAATATTTGCTTGGATAATATGACTGTTAACCTAAAATATATAAACTCTGTAAGCAAATGCATTGTACATCAAGAAGTATATATTAATATATATTCAACATAGTTTATTGAATTGTAAACAAAATTGAGATATGACTTAAATTGAAATGTGGTTCATTTAAATCAGCAAAACAATGACAAATAACACGTTTTTTTAAGATTCCACGAAATTACCCCATCCACTTGCATTACACAACAGACAAAAATGAAATTTCGAATATAAATTTCTTATAATGGTTTATTGTTAAAGTAAAACATTACAACTAATACATTTGGAGATGGTTCTGTAACATTGCAATAAACTCTTGTTCTTCTTGATTTTGTTTTAAAGAGTTGGTGATAAATATAGATATATATAATCTTGGAACTAACTCTCACATTTTTCCAAAACCTGGATGTACTCATTACAAATTTTCTCGAAGAAACATTTGGATATTAAAGTCAACCTTTGCCGTCCCTTAATGAAGATATATTTCGTACCCGGTGGAACATTATCGTCACCATAACCACAGTCTTCTATCAGATATAATAGAGCAACATTCTAAGACACTCTTACATTTAAGCTGTAACGGACACTATATCCATCAAGGTGAAGCTTTAGAAATAATAGTTGTCGAGAAACATTTATTTCTTCATTTCTTGCTTTCATGTGATGTTTGCTGCCCTAGAAATGCTTCGGTCATTCCCTTTAGTGGGAAAAAGAAATTTTATGTCATCATAATGAACGTTTGTTTGTTTTTCATTACAAATCTCTTTACACTCAGTGTCATCTCTATTTTGTTTTTGGTAGACCTTTTGCATATCTAAATTTGCATTTATTTAATTTTTTTATCGTATTGTGTTTTCTACTGAGTTGAGTTTTAATCATTCTGGAACTATATATTGAGTTTGTTCATTGTAAATTACAAGTCCCAAATTAGCCACCACAGTTCAAAACATTGGTTTACTTTTACCTTTATTTCAGTAAATTTATTGAATACACAAGTATAAAATAATAAATTATATACTTCATTATGATATTATGAAAACGCCGCAGAAATTTCTTGAGGATTTTTTTTCTGTTTCTTATTAATACACAGAGGAAACGATCTGTGATAAAAAAAAGTGTGAAAGAATTGGTTTGAGATAAACTCTTATTCTCACTAGCTTATTGTATATTTGTTAAGCTTTGTCTTTTTCAACGAGCAGTTCAAAACTTCGCCAGTTCCGTTGCGTAAGGGGAAAGGCCACCAGAATGTTTCCAATGCTTTGACATCGCCCATTCAAAAATACCTAGTAATAAACTGTTTCGTTAACGGATTCTCACATTGCACTAGGTAGCCCAGGTCTAGATAAGTACTTTGTATACAATTTCAGTAATAAATCAATTGTTAATTGCTAGCATTGTGTGATGGCGCTTCCCGTAAACCAATTTGCTGGAAGGTGCAGTCTCCCATAATTAATTAACACGTTTTTTAATGCGCTTATACATATATATATATATAATGGACTTATACATATATACATCTATGTAAAGTGTGTTTCCTAGACGACTGTATACGTAGGAATAATCTTCATGACACAAGTTATTTAAGTTGCCTTAACGTATTTCGTTGTTACTAGATGTTTCTGTATGACATTGGTTGATACAGATTAATTTTACTTAATAACTATTTAGTTTGATTATCACATCATATGTTGGTCTGAATAACTCATTTGAAAAGATTGATAAAGAACACTATACACCAAGAAAAAATACTACATTCAGCGTGTTGCTAGAATATTTAAAAGGACAGTTAATAATGCGCATGAATAAAGAACATTAATACGACTTGGAAATAATGGAAGCTTCGAATCTTACGAGTTACATATTCGAATTTGAATCAGTCGGAGTAAACGTTGGACTTGGATGTGGTAGTGCTACGCTGTTGTGCTTTGTTCTTCTGGCGCTCGACATAATCAAGCGGACCAAAAAAGTCCCGTATACTGCGAAATTACTTGCAAAACTTTTATTACTGCTAAATATCATCTCTCTTTCGACTTCGACTATTCGACGATTCACAGCAAACCCGGTGCTTAACACCCTTATTACCCACTTTACGATGTCTATACGCATGCTGTCCGCTGCAACTACAGTCGTGATTTCACTCGAAAGATATTTTTATTTTTGCCGTCCACTGTTGTACCTTCAGTTTGCCAACCGTCGACGACTACATTCTACTATCTATTTAAGCTGGTCAGTCACGATAGTTTTGTCATATACCATGCGTTTTGGTGTATGCTGTTTGATTACAAGCAAAACATCTGATGTATTCCATTTGCCATGGGCTTGCAAAAAGGAAATGTCTTATTTTTATGTTTGTATGGGCTTATGTACTGTCACTGTGCCTATCATATGTTATGTGAAAATTAGTTTACTCCTTAATCGCTTACGTGTGTCAGTGGTAAACACATTGGACAAATCGACAAACAAGTTCCATTTGAGGCGAAATAAGGGCACCATGTTTCTTTTCATTAACTTTATTCTGGTTGCTTTGCGTTCCATTATAGGCTTAACGATAGCTTACATAATGAGTCGGTTAGATGACACCAGTATTCCAGAGACGCGTCTGGCATCAGATAGTCAGTGGTTTTTAATGACTGTGATTTATGTTGTCTTATATGTGTTTTGGTTTAAAGAATGTCGTTATGAACTGTTAAAAATAGTAGTAAGGTACACCGGTAGGTTCATCACACATGAAGAGAAAATGCGATTAGCCATATATGACATAGTTGTTATCAGTCACAGTTTCAAACATCAACTGAAATAGAGGAAATATACTTTTACCAAATTAGAAGAAATATACATCAACCAAATAAGGGAAAATACATCTACCAAATTATAGGAAATGTGCCTGAGCTAAATTGTTTGAAATATACATCAACCAACTTAAAGGAAATATACTTTTACGTAATTAGAGGAAATATACATCGACGAATTAATGGAAATATACACCGAAAAAATCAGAGGAAACATACATTAAAATGAAATATGCATGAGTTTAATTAGAGGAAATAAACATCACCCAAGTAAGAGAAAAAATACATCAACCAAAATAAAGAATAAACATCAACCGCATTAGAGGAAAATACAAAAAAAAACTTAGAAAAATATGAATGCACTAAATTAAAGGAAATAGACATTAACCAAATAAGAGGAAATAAACATCAATCTCAAAATAGGAAATATACTTCTATTAAATGGAAACTTTGGATATTTTTGTAATATTTTTATTTATGTCTACGCTGGATTATTATAAGGTATGTTGTTTTGTGAAATAGAAGACATAAAGGAAAAGAAACAAAGAAAGGACTTCTTTTAACTAACCAACCAGTGTGCCTAAAATCGATTGTTTTCAAAAACCCATCACCCCTTAATAAGTGATAGAGAGCAGCGGTGTATCTCTGATCCTTTTATTGCCTTGCAAGTGCCTCTTTATAGCAGTTAATCAAACGAACGAATAGACAATTGGGACTTTCATTTTGTGAGAATAGAATAACTGATATCTGTTAAGATGTTTTCTTTACGGAAATATCCGCTTGAAAACTAACTGTATCGGTATTATTATGACGTGAAAAAACCCAGTCAAGAGTGTCTTTGAAACGGGATATTATTCTCAGTAGCCTAGGGCCATTGCAAACATATCTATTGCTAAATATAATCAAGTGCTAAAAGAATTGAGAGAAATTGCAAAAAACTTTGGTCTCTCGATAAATGTGACATAAATCAAATCAATATTTTCAATAATCTGGTGTAAAAAAGGTCAGTTCCATTTTATGTTCAGACTAAGATGAAATTCATGTTTTTAGCTTTTAGGAAAATCATGTTATTCACTCATGATTTTGAGATTCACCTATTATGCAATCCAAATGCGATTTAGATTCTACTGTTTAAGACGCTTTTAAATTTAGAGTAAGATACTTTTAAATCTAGAGTAAAGTTCTATGATAGTAAAGTACTAGGTATATTTACAATTTATCTTAACAACACAAGTAAATGAACATATATAAAACTGACAGATTACAACGTATTTTATATGGTTACATGTATGAGAAATGTATACAATAGCTTTGTATATGTTATGTATATATTGTTTTTTTTTGTTATAAACGTTCAGATTTGCTGCGCCGTAAATATCATATTGCACGGTCGTGCATATAATATGCAAATGTATATGACGCCATTTTATGACGTCATAAAAACTTCTGAATTAATTTTAAAAAGGTATTTTAAAAAACAGTTTGCCGCCGAATTAAAACTTTTTATGTACCTGAAAGGTTTGCTGTTATGACATAAATTAAAGAATGCCTCGTACTTTTGTGGTTATTTTTAGAACAAATTACCACTGTACGGCATTCCAATTTTCGTTATTGTTATGATGAAAATTAAAGGAGGAAACTGTTACATTTCATTAGATAATACCGTGTATGTGATAACTCGTCTGATAAAACTGTTTGTTGCTAACTAGAGGCTCACAACTTATCGTTTCATCCAACTTTGGTCTCTCGATAAATGTGACATAAATAAAATCAATATTGTCAGAGATCTGGTGTAAAAAGGTCAGTTCCATTTTATGTTCAGACTAAGATAAAAATTCATGCTGTAAACTTTTAGGAAAAATCATGTTGTTCACTTCTGATTTCGAAATTCACCCATCATGCAATTCAAATGCGATTCAGATTCTGCTGTTTAAGACACTTTTAAATTTAGAGTAAGACACTTTTAAATTTAGAGTAAAGTTCTAGGATAGTAAAGTGTTAGTTATATTTACAATTTATCTTAACAACACAAGTAAATGTACATATATGTAAAACTGACAGATTACAACGTATTTTATATAGTTATGAAAAATGTATATAATAGCTATGTATATATCATGTATACATGTATATTGTTTTTATTTACTAAAATAATACAGTTTATTACTTTGTTAATCACATAAACGTGCAGATTTTGTTGCGCCGTAAATATCATATTGAAAGGTATTTAAAGAAAACAGTTTGCCGCCAAATTGAAACTTTTTATTTATCTGAAAGGTTTGCTGTTATGACATAAATGTAAAGAATGCCTCGTACTTTTGTGGTTATTTTTAGAACAAATTACCACTATACGGCATTCCATTTTCGTTATTGTTATGATGAAAATTAAAGGAGGAAACTGTTACATTTCATTAGATAATACCGTGTATGTGATAACTCGTCTGATAAAACTGTTTGTTGCTAACTAGAGGCTCACAACTTATCGTTTCATCCAACTTTGGTCTCTCGATAAATGTGACATAAATAAAATCAATATTGTCAGAGATCTGGTGTAAAAAGGTCAGTTCCATTTTATGTTCAGACTAAGATAAAAATTCATGCTGTAAACTTTTAGGAAAAATCATGTTGTTCACTTCTGATTTCGAAATTCACCCATCATGCAATTCAAATGCGATTCAGATTCTGCTGTTTAAGACACTTTTAAATTTAGAGTAAGACACTTTTAAATTTAGAGTAAAGTTCTAGGATAGTAAAGTGTTAGTTATATTTACAATTTATCTTAACAACACAAGTAAATGTACATATATGTAAAACTGACAGATTACAACGTATTTTATATAGTTATGAAAAATGTATATAATAGCTATGTATATATCATGTATACATGTATATTGTTTTTATTTACTAAAATAATACAGTTTATTACTTTGTTAATCACATAAACGTGCAGATTTTGTTGCGCCGTAAATATCATATTGAAAGGTATTTAAAGAAAACAGTTTGCCGCCAAATTGAAACTTTTTATTTATCTGAAAGGTTTGCTGTTATGACATAAATGTAAAGAATGCCTCGTACTTTTGTGGTTATTTTTAGAACAAATTACCACTATATGGCATTCCATTTTCGTTATTGTTATGATGACAATTAAAGGAGGAAACTGTTACATTTCATTAGATAATATCGTGTATGTGATAACTCGTCTGATAAAACTGTTTGTTGCTAACTATAGGCTCACAACTTATCGTTTCATCCAAATTGTTCAATACTGCAAACACACTCATTTTATGTCCTTTTTTTAATAAGAATTAACCTCACGTATTCAGTGTTAGATCCTTACGATGTTTTACCAAATATGTGTGTTAACGTTTTCAAGATACATGGAGAATCATGCATTTATATTTAGCATGTCTCATAAAATGAGAAAAGTCTCATGGAAAACCTGCCAGCTGACAAGATATAATGTACACACTATTTGTCAGTCACCTGACATAGGCATACTTTTTTTTATATATAATCATACGGTCAACACAAGGATAGTACTTCATATTAGAGCCTTCAACGTACTGTAAAAAAAACCCATGTATGACCTAAACTATAGGTTAGCTGTTCCAGAGCACGTTTTCACAGAATATTTGCACTTTGGTTGAGTGACATGTGATGATCTAGTCAACCGGATTGATTGAATGATTAATTGAGTTGGGTTCAAAAGGAATAGTCCCCCTGAGCTGAACGGGAACATTTACACTTTTGTAAGAGAATTTTGGGTGTAAAAAAGACAAAATGATTGTTTTTTTGAGGGAGCTAGGTAGACTGAATTTTAAAACCTGAAGATATTTTTCTATAATAAGAAAGGTGTACAGTTTGTTAGAATATGACATTGAAATTAATCCGAACATAATGAACTGGTGTTCATTAAAACAACTTTTTGTAATTTAGGTTTTTATGAAGTTTTTGCTTTTCCACTAAGTAGGTGATAAGGTTAAGTTCTTGTCTATTTTTAAGCAAAGATTAAAACATAAGTTTATTCAGAATTGTCATATAACTCAACTTGGGCATTATTTTACAGGAGCGTTTGTTCATTCGGTTTCAACCATATTCAAACACAATTAATATAACAAATCTTAGATGTTGTCTCTCCAAACTAAGAGTATCGTTCTCATAGATTAAATATTGAATCGGGCGAAGCCAAATGCAATCCCATTTGATAGTAGAAAATGTTTGTTTTCAAATCATTTAGAAGACGATTTCATTTTAGTTTTGAATATGATTTCTACAAAACACTTAGAGCAAAGTTTATCCAACTATATTGTAGACGAAGTCCAAATATGTAATATGTAGAAACTGATTAAAATGTTCAATAGTGAAAATGAAACTTTGATAAGAAACTTAAGAACGTTTATTCAAAAAGTGTTTTCAGTTAAAATGAAGTCATGTATGTTAAATAGATCTTATACCTTTTCAATAAAATGTTTATTTAAATATATAACGTTTGTTTGTTCATCAACTTTATTCCAGTAAGTTTTGTATGTACATTGTACATATCCTGTTTGTTTGTTTTCTATATAGTCAAGGTGTTGCCGCCATGTTATTTGTATATGTTTTGTCGCCGGGATCTATGACCGTCGACATTTGGTAAATAAACTCTCTTAACTCTCTATGTTTGAAACATTTTATTTTGCTGTGATCATGTCTCTATCACTGAGTTCTTTTCATATATGGCAAGTAACTTGAATGTAGAACAAATGTACATATATGTATAATTTCCTATTGAATGGTATTGCTGTAGTAAGTTGAGATTTTGAAACATTATGTTGAATGGAGAGAAACTCTATAAGACTTTCTCTTCCGTTTCAATCCATTTCTTATGTGTAACATTATATGTTGAACTTTTTTGAAATAAAATTATGTTTAAACTAAACTAAAAAAGATATAGACAGGGGTAAAGTGCAACATGTTTTAACTTTTGTGGCTTTGATGGGTTAAGGCTCTTGAAAAGTTATTTTATGGTGCTGGTGATATAATCTATGAGACAGCAGAGACATATTCAATGTCATAGTATAAATATTGTATGACCTTACTGTGTATCTACGAGCTTCTGATATATAGAGTAAATATATCTTACGTGAATAGATGGATAAACATTTGCCATGTCATGATATGTAGATAACACATTTCAAAAGTATTCGACTTTATACTTGTATGTATAGATCTTATATGTGTGTTTATTCAATAGCATATTTATGAAACCAGTTGAGTAAAACATATGACATGATCATTGGCGAGTGTCATATGATTTAGTCAACGAGTTTCATAAAAATGATTATGAGTAAAACACGAATGTAAGATTTTATCTTTAAAATAAAGAGAAATTTAAAGAAAGCTGCACATCTGTGCACACTTAACAAAACGTCGCCCGTATGTGCATTTGCCGTTAAAAGCGGAAATTAGACCGCGACGTCATAACACCGCCCTGACGAAAATGACGAAACATGCAACGTCAGCAGATGGTACCTCGTTAGGAAATTGAGCGTGTTAATCAACCGGTTTCAATTTATATTATGTAGCTAGTTACATATGATATTTATGTCACTGCTTAATGTCACTCACAGATGCTAATTTATGTGATAAATAGACCTTCTGTATTTTTTGTAATATTTTTGTGTTACTTTGTTGACCTAACTCTCCAAGTTAGAAGGTGTTATTATTATGGTAATTTTGCATATTTTTGTAATATTTTTTTTAAAGAAGTTCACACCGATAAAAAGTTGAAAGTTATCTTTTAAAATCCAGATTGACCTGTGATACAAAGTTGTATAACCAGTCTATCATTCTTTTTATAAGATGTTTGGTACTTCAGGTTCAAAAAGAAAATTAATGTAACAATAATGGCCTTCCCTCCTTGGTACTAAGGATTGTGGGTTAGCATTACGACAGGGCCGTCCGTCTCAGGATAAAGTTACTTACCGGGGTTTAGTCAAACTTGTACCAGTGCTATACACTTGACACGTAAAGGCACTAGAATTATACAGAATAGTTCTTTGTATCCGCTGCCCTTTTCTGGCACGCCCATTAGACAAGATAAGTCTAATGTTTAATTAAAGCATTAAGGCATTTGGTCATCATATTCTCAATACATCATTTATACAAATGTTAATAGTGACAGGAACAAAATTAAATGTTACTGTGATCAGTTGCCTTTAACCTCACTACTTTGGAAATAACAGTGAAGTTGGTCACATTTCCCAAACATTCGTCGGCCTGTCTGGCCTATCCTTTTTTTGTCAAGTACACACATAAATCTCTCAATTTATCCACCTTTCAACATACATTGACTGAAAGTCTAAAACTAAGCTTAAACCCCCGTTACAGTTGGGTAAGATTATGCCTATTTTAATTATTTATGAAAAAGGTAGTTCTGTGCAGAATATAAATAAAATCATTTGGGTAAGATTATGACTATTATAATTATTTATGAAAAAGGTAGTACTGTGTAGAATATAAATAAAATAATTTGGGTAAGATTATGCCTATTATAATTATTTATAAAAAGGTAGTACTGTGCAGAATATAAATAAAATCATTTGGGTAAGATTATGACCATTATAATTATCTATGAAAAAAGTAGTACTGTGTAGAATATAAATAAAATAATTTGGGTAAGATTATGCCTATTATAATTATTTATAAAAAAGGTAGTACTGTGTAGAATATAAATAAAATAATTTGGGTAAGATTATGCCTATTATAATTATTTATAAAAAAGGTAGTACTGTGTAGAATATAAATAAAATAATTTGGGTAAGATTATGCCTATTATAAATATTTATAAAAAAAGGTAGTACTCTGTAGAATATAAATAAAATAATTTGGGTAAGATCATGACTATTATTATTATTTATAAAAAAGGTAGTACTGTGTAGACTATGGATAAAATCACTACTTAATCAAAGGAAAGAAGTCCTGAACAGCGGATTTTTTTGTGTGCAAAAACTTGACATTTGTGCTGAATATACTGAAATGAAACCGGTTGTTTGTTGTAGGTAAAATCTTATCATGGGCATTGTTGTAGGTTTAGTCATATTAGGGACCTTGGTTTTGTTTTTTGTTTGATTTGGAATTTAACGTCGCTTTAACAGTATTTCAGTCATATCGCGACGTCCAGCTCATTATAGGTGGAGGAAGACCC
>JAULCC010264276.1:0-12350 GCA_032358795.1 Nuttallia obscurata | reverse complement strand
AAAATTTCAGTGCAGTAGCAATGATATTAGGGTTGAAATCTGAAGTTGAAATTTTGAGTTTGAGCACAATCTCAGCTTGAGACGCTTAGTGAAAGCCGGGCCTGGCTTGGATAATACATTCTTTTAGGTGAGGAAGCTTTCCAGCTATCTTGGAGAATGTGAATGGCTATACATAGGAGAGATAGATAGATAGATATTCTTTATTTCCTCCTGCAAGAGAGTTCACAGTTACATACACAGTGACATCTGAGTCTTCCTCTACTGTGAAAAAGCTGGAAAAGTTGACTTATGACCTAAACTCTACAGTTTTTACCTTAAACCCTAAACAAACATTTTGATGCATGAATGATACATAGTTTAATCATTTGTCTGGTCTCCCTATCTACTCTCTGTAGTGTAGCCTCAATAAATACACATTATAAGTGATCAAAACATTATTGGAGAGGGTACAATTAGTGGTTGCTAGTCTGGAAATTTAGGTTTTCATTGGGTACCCCAGTTTTCTCCTACAATAAGGACCAACAAGAGGGATGGATATAATTGATAAGAACTTGTTTTGTAATCTTTGTAAAATAAATCAGTCATCATTGTAAAATAAATCAAGTTTAAACTTAAGATCTTAAGTTACCTGAACAGCTAAAGATTGAACAAGAATTTCTTACCCTAACTGAGCTTGTATGAATATTTTATAAAGTATATGTTCTTCTACCTAACATCATAATTATAACAATAAAAATGTGGAAAACAAACTTTTATTTCCATTTACTTGAATAATTGTTTAAAAACAAATCCCATTCAGATATTTGAATTTCTTCTTTTATTGTTGCACATTCTGCCTTAAAGCCATAATAAAGCTCAAAATCATATTAAAATCATGTTATTCAGTTCATGTGTGCATAATCATGAATAAAAACTGTCGCTGAACATGTGTAGTTTACTATGTCAAATTCCATCCACTATTTGCAGTCGATAGATCAAAGTGTAAATTTCTTATTTTACTTTCATTATAAGTACCGGTAGTAATAAAGAATCGTTTACATTCTGCAGCTTGGAAGGTATATCTGATGACAACCATGTCTTGTGATGTGATTTAATTAATGGGTACTATTCAATGTGTACCACCATGCGTGCAATGTCATTCACAGGTGTGCATGTAATGTGTAAATAAGCAACTTCCAGTTTTACATGAGGGGGTCTGGTTTTGTTTCAACAGCACGCAGAATATCTACAATGATGTTTTGATAAATACTGGATTTCAAGTTTGTTAATGTGTTTCTCATATTTATAATCGCATAGGAAACATTTTTTGAGACACAATATTGCCATATGCACCTTGTTTGACTTGCAAATTGTTTTTCCATTTATTGCAATTTTGAGCTTTATTGTGCCTTCAATATTTGCCTTTGATAAAGGAAAAGTGCAAACAGTAATCATGTCCCTTGGCAATTAAGTTTTAGTGAACATTGCATTTTGTTACCTGCCATTAATACGAGGAGTAGTTTTGAGTAAACGCAATAAACAGACAGTAATTACAGTTGTCCGTATCCTACTGAGTGAGTTTATTGAACTAATGTTTAAATGGAAGTTTTACTCAAATCGAATTAAAAAATCAAACTTTTTACAAAAGCCCCGCACGGCAAATGAGTCACAGTCTACATTACAGACAGTATTGTTCTCATCTGAATATATATAAGCTGCTGACGTGACTGGTGAATTACATGTTTTAGTCTAGACTGTAGCAGTCTTTAAAGTTTTTTAGTACTGGAATGCAGTTGCTTTAAAACTCAATCAAAACAAGAATTTGATTGGATATTACTGCCATATGACTTACTATGTATATATTGCCTGTTTATCAGGTGAAATTTACCTTTAAATATAGTTGTACTGGTTGATAGTCTACGATGGAATAACCAAGAAACAATGCAAGATCCAAGGATCAATTTTATAAAAGACTGTAAGTTAATTTGAAAACTATCATCAGTTTTATTATATAATGATAGTTGCAAAATAAGCAAGTCATGAAATTTGCAGTTTAGGAAACTTTATTGTAACAATAAGAAACTCATCAAGTCTGTGAGCTTAGATACAAAGATGAAGTTAGTACCGATTCTGCTGTCAAAAAGACAAATCATTCTTAGGAAGGACAAACTTTTGTGTTCAGCTATATAACAGTTTTCAACACTTTAAAGGTTAAAATAAAAAAAGGTGGATAACATTACCTTCCATTCATCAGTTTTTATCTATTTACAGGTGAAATGCCAAAGGTGCATCCAATTTTTTTAGATGAATCAAAAGACTTTCTGCAGGCAGTAGAGAGTACCATAGATTTCCTTAAGAAATGGAGCCATTGTTACATATCAGATGAAGCAATGAGAACATGCACAGATCTTCAGGATATACATCGACACTTGGAAATGTGTGCAGGCCAAACAATTGTCATCTTTTTATCTGATGAAATGACCAAGCTTCTTGGACAGGAAAATGAACGACAAGCAATGGAAATTCTCTCACCTCACAGAAAATTTGTGTTCCAGCTGTTGAAAGAGACAGATTTGAAGGATGATCAAATGATCTTTGTAAACTTTCACCATCCATTGCCTTCTCTTAAATGTGTCAAGGTGTTTCACCTGACAAAACTATCTGGAGACAAGGTGAATCCTAATGTCGAAATGAACATAGAAGATATTCACCAGCTTGTGAGGAAAATATGCCAAACAAATATAGATTTGACTAGTGGATGGTCTAGAAGCAGAGAGGCAATGCAGATGCTTGAAAAGATGAAAATTTATCAGAGGAACATTTTTGAGCAGGATATTTACAACTTCAGACCTCGTGGGAGTGATGGAAGCTGTGATCTTGGGTTTGAGAGTATGAGAACTGGATCTACAGAAATCGGAAATTTCACTGAGCATATCCTATACAGGCAATATCCTTACAGTAATGTTACCAAGGGCAACACTGGTCTAATGGACACAGGAAGAGACATAGTGGGCAACAGGTCAAAAATACATGACACAGCAAAGTGGACAGAATCACAAAATCAGAGAATCTTTGGGTATCCCTGTCATCAGAACCATAGTCATATCCCACCACAGGTCAAGTGCCCTAATAAACCAATAGGCATGATTAGGATTCCTGCATTTGATGGCCACAATAGCAGTAGTTACAACATTGACAACAACAATGTCACTCAAGGCTGCCAAAGGGAGAAAACTAGAATAAGAGAAGCTGTGAGTGAGATGGAGTTCCCTCCCTCAACAGATGTACCAACAGAGTCATATGATGAATGGGACCCACCTATAGATGATGACACAGAAAGCATTTCATTCTCTGTCATTTGTGAAAGGCAACAAGAACTTAATGATACTTACTTGCAGAATCTGAATTTAGAAAGGAGAAAAGAAGTTTAGTGTTTGTAAGTTTCAAAGAAAACTTATATGGCCTCTGGAAAGGTGTCATTGTAACAGTACTATTTCTGTTTTTGTTTTGTTTGTTGGATGTTTTTGGTCAGACTGTAAGAAAGAACTCCTACTGTTTCAGAGATGAACAAATTGATCTCATTGGATATGGAATGTGATGGTCATTAGACAGAGGTTATTGTATATTTTTAAGGTCAATCTCACTAGGTGACATAGCTGAGAGGAAGTATAAGGTCTGAAATGCTATCAGTAAAGATGTAATTACTGTTGGGGATGAAGACAGATTAGAAGTACATGTACACCATCATAATCATTTGAATTTAAATGACCTTGAAAAGGTCAAACAAAGGTTAGACATCCCAGTATGCTGAACATTTTGATGGTCAGTGGTAGAAAGCTTACAGTTATTAGTGGCTTCTGGCCTGTAATGAAATTCTATCTGTACTTGTTGGAAGACAAAATACTGGATCACTTTTCCCATTGAAAAATTAATGGGATCAGTAGTGACTTTTCTAAACCAAGTATATGTTAATTTCACATTGTTTTTGGAATTCATAAACATATTGGAATTCAGAAACTAATTAAGAAACTCACCTGTGTATGCTGAAAATTACAGTTATATATAAATATTTCCAGTGTAAACAACAGTTATTGTGCTTTACCTGGTCACAGAGATTCTGGTTTTATCTGAGCATTTGGACAAATATGAGCTGAAACATGACACTGTTTTATGCTAGATACTTTATAGCACTTTACTTGAGCTATATACTTTTGCCATACTATTGACTTACATTTTTTATATACATGTAACATATAGTCTATATAGTTTTTAGTTGACTTGCTCACAAAATTGATTATTACCAGGTACTTATAATGTAGATTTTTTGACATGCCCATGAACAAACGTTTTGTATACCTCGCCTTTTGATGATATTAAAAACCATTGATGGTATTTACCAAAGGGCCACATAATATCAGAAACCACACATAGAATTAAATGCATAGATGTGTTTTTTACCTGTACTATAAATTGTGAATTTGTATTAGAGCAAAAATTTGCTGCCTAAGCTTTCTAAAAACTTTATTTCTTACAATGTTTGACACATTCTGTTACTGCCAACAAAGTATGTTGTTTTTTAGATATATCAGTTTTAACTGTTACAATTTAAAGGTCACCAAGACAGATGAGTTATGATATCTTTTTGGTTTGGTTCAGTACAGGTTACACTAAAAATAAGTTTTTTTCAAATCTTTCAGTGTTGGCTTTCAATGCTTGTACCAATGCTTATACTGTTTGCAGTATAATTATCCTTATCGTCAGATACCAGCGTCCCACCATTATCATTCATCCATACATGAGGTGAAACATAAGATTCAAATATGGATATTTGACAATGTATAATCATCAGATCCTTTACCTGTGAATACAGAAGAAGTGTAATACACATCTATTTTAAATGAATGATATGTACTATATGTAACACAGTTTACTGTACACACTAATTATATATGTCACACAGAGTACAATACACATCTATTTTATATGAATTATATGTACTATATGTAACACAGTTTACAATATACACTTACTATATTCACAGAATACTAACATATCTGTAATATATGCAACACAGATTGCAATACACATCTGTTTTATATGTAACACAGATTACATTACACATCTATTTTATAAAACAGAGTACAATACACATCTGTTATAAATATCACACAGAGGACAATACACATCTGTTTTAAATGAAACGCACAGTACAATACACATCTGTTTTAAATGAAACGCATAGTACAATACACATATGTTATATGTGAAACACGGAGTACAATACACTCCTATTTTATATGTAACACTAGTACAGTACACATCTGCTTTAAATGAAACACATACTACAATAAACATATGTTATATGTGTAACACAGAGTACAGTACACACCTATTTTATATGTAACACAAAGAACAAGACACATCTGTTATATGTGTAAAACATATTACAATGAGCATCTGTAATAAATGTCACACAGAGTACAATGCACATCTATTTTATATGTAGCGCAGAGTACAATATTCATCTGTTTATATGTCATTAATAGAACAAAACACATCTGTCTTATATGTAACACAGATAACAATACACATCTGTTATATATGTAAAGCAGAGTACAATACACATCTGTTATATATGTATCACAGAGCACAATACATATCTATTTTATAAGTATCACAGATTACAATACAAATCTATTTTATATCAACACAGAGTACAATACACATCTGTTATATATGTCTTACAGAGTACAATACACATCTGTTATCTTTCAGAGTACAATACACATATTTTATATGTAACACATGGTACAATACACATCTGTTCTATGTGTAACACAGAGGGAGATACAACAGTATTGCACCAATCAATCAAATGTATGCCCTTTAAAAATAGTTGTAAGTTACTTGCAGAGATGCAATATCTGGCTTGTAATTCACTTACCTGTTTTTAGACTTGAAAACATTCTCTGAGCCTTTAGTCTGGCTCCCAGCACCTACCATTCAGCAGAAAGCTGAGAGCCAACAGTGAGTGTTGGAGACTTTTCTTAAGTTTCAAGACTAATAACGGGTTGATGAATTCCAAGTCAGTACTGGTATAGACAATCAGAAGGAAGGACAGCCTTGATGTGTATGTGTTTTTTTCTAAGATTTGGAGAAGAACAATAGTAATAGATGAATTATACATTTTGTGATTCTGTAGTAAAATATATATCATTTGTCATAGTCATATAGCTCAGTATGTATATGCTTACTGTGCTGCATAACAATTAATTCACAAAAGTGCCATATGGTTTCAGATTTTATTGTTGCATCAAATTGATAGCCATATCAATATCATGATTTACTTTCTATTAATTGTTTTTTTCTCTTTTCACAATTTCCTCAACACAAGTGCAATATAATATTTAGTGAACATCACTAAACAATTGACAGCTTACAATATATGTGAACTGATACTAAAAAGAAAGTTTGAAATGTCTAAAATAGCTACATTGGCAACATGGGCAGTGTTTGAAATTATTATTATAGAAACAAAACTGCAAACATCTTTACATAGTTTTGAAAGTGCTCTGAAAATTTGATTTTTGGAAAAATTTCATCATGGTTGAACAGATCTTAAAAACAAAAAAGAAATGTCATCAGATGTTTCAACAGATATGAAAGACAAATTTGATATGTGTGAAATAGTTTAAAGAAATTGTTATTTCTTAATGATATTCTGTAATTCAGTTCTTAAGCCAATGTTAGTGTTTTAGCTCACCTGATCACAAAGTGGTCAAAGAGAGCTATTAGGATCTAGACATTGTTCATCAGTCATCCAGCTGTAAGTCCATGGTCAGTGACCCTTTGAATACACTAGAAGTAATATTTTTGGCCCAATCTTCATTAAACTTGTTAAGAATGTTTCTGGAGAAAAATTCTTGGACTTATTTGAAGTAGGTAATGTTAGGTCAAACACTTGGTAACTAGGTCAAATCTTTTAAAAATCTTGTGAACACACTAGAGAAACATTGTATTGACTTGGCCCAATCTGCATGGAACTTGGTTTCAATGTTTCTGATAATGAAATGACAGACACGATCAATTAAGGGTGGGTTATGTTGCCAGTTGGGTCAAAAGCTAGGTCACTTGGTCAAATCTTTTAAAATTTGTGAATTTGCTAAAAGCTATACTTTTGGCCCAATCTTTATGAAACTTGGTCAGAATGATTGTCTTGATGAAATCTCCAATGCGTTTAAAACTAGGTGATGTTATGTCAAAAACAAGGTCAGTAGTTTAAAGCTTTAAACAAACTTGTGAACATACTTGAGTCTATAATTTTGGCCCAATACTGATGAAACTTGGACAGAATGTTCCCTGTGATAAAATCTCCAAGATTTTGGATGTGAGTTATGTATAGGGTTAAAAACTAGGTCAAACCTTTTTTTAATAAAACCTTGTAAACATTCTAGCTGCTATATTATTTGTCTGATCTTCATAAAACTTTGTCAGAATATTTCTTTTGATGATAATTTGGATGAGTTTCAAACTGGGGGATGCTGGGTCACACATTAAATCAGGAGGACTACTCATTTTGAAACCTTGTGAAAACTAGAGGCCTTATGTTTGGCACACTTTTCATGAAACTTGGTCAAAATGTTCCCCTTGGTAATACCTCAGACAAGTTTTCAAGTAGATCATGCTGGGTCAAAAACTAGGTCACTATGTCAAATCTCTGAAAATTTGTGAACACTTGTAAAGCTAATTTTTTTTGTCAGAATGTTTGTATAATGCAGCAATCATCTATTTAATCAGATGAGCGATATGAGTGCTATTATGGCCTTCTATCCTGTTGTTGTTTTTAACTTGAGGAGAAATGAGGTGTAGATCTGCAGAATTCCTGTTCTTATGAAGACACATAAGTCTGTAACTGTGTTGTGGTGCCCTAAAACCTGTTTCTCTCACCTCAGCATTAGCTTTTACATTGAAATACAAAATTTATGGCTATTTAAGTAAGTGCCTTAGGGGTAATTATCAGGTCTGTTGTTCTAATTGTATTATGTATATTAATCTATTTCAGAAAGTATATTATTAATTTCCAAGAAAGTGTTTGTGAAGGCCACTTTTTTTTCTTATTATTCATATGTTTGTATAACAATATAATTCATCTCATTCTCAGCATGATCATACACCAATACATCCCCCCCCATCCCCTATATACTTATCTGTCATAGATAAATTTGTGAACACATAAAATTTACTGGTATAGGCTTGCAAGTTGTTTCTAAAAATTGTATTACGTTTCTTTTGGGCCTGGCCTGGCTCTAACAGCAACGCCTGATTTAATTAAAGAATTCTTGATCGTGGCTAGCCACATTTGCATTTTTTCTGTTCTCAATAAAATGTTATACTAGGTAATATGCTGATTCTGACCTTTTTTGGGGATAAAAATGTGATTTTAAGTTATTTTGTTGAATTTTGAGAATTGGTCATAATTGGTTAAAAAAGATGATTTTGTTGTTTTTTGATAGATTTTGATATGTGTTCAGCTGCAATGTTAAATAGTTGTCTTAGAGCTTTCAGCAATGTAAAATAGTCATCTTAGAGCTTTCAGCAATGTTAAATAGTCATCTTAGGACTTTCAGCAATGTCAAATAGTTGTCTTAGAGCTTTCAGCAATGTTAAATAGTTGTCTTAGAGCTTTCAGCAATGTTAAATAGTTGTCTTAGAGCTTTCAGCAATTTTAAATAGTTGTCTAGGGACTTTCAGCAATGTTAAATAGTCGTCTTAGGATTTTCAGCAATGTTAAATAGTTGTCATAGGACTTTCAGCAATGTCAAATAGTTGTCTTAGGACTTTCAGGAATGTTAAATAGTTGTCTTAGGACTTTCAGCAATGTCAAATAGTTGTCTTAGAGCTTTCAGGAATGTTAAATAGTTTTCTTAGGATTTTCAGCAATGTCAAATAGTTGTCTTAGAGCTTTCAGCAATGTTACATAGTCGTCTTAGGACTTTCAGCAATGTCAAATAGTTGTCTTAGGACTTTCAGCAATGTTAAATAGTTGTCTGTGGGCTTTCAAATTAGTACAAAGGATACATCTAGTGCCTTTCTACATGATTTATGCTTATTGTGATCTTTTTTGGGGATAAAACCATGATTTTAGGTGTTCTTTTGTGAATGGAGAGAATTGGTCATAGCTTTTTTTTTTGACATTGATTTTGAATTGTGTATATAATTGTGCAGACATGGTTTAAACTTTCAATTAAGAAAGATAAAAAAATAAACTTTTTCATTGAAAATTGAATTTTTTTAAAAGTTAATTTAGATTGAGAGTTAAAAAGAATTGAAAGTTAAATTTAAAATTTAAGACTTTAGATATTTTGCCTATATTATGCCCCATGAAGTAGTCCTTCACTAACTCTGTTCAAATGGTTACACTGGAGTCAAGTTTTGCCTATCCCAGGAATGTCTTTTTTTTTACTAAGACTTAGAGAAAACTGAAAACAACTGCTCTGAAACTATACATGGTAGAAAATCTGTTATGCAGGCCCTCTACAAAGTTTGTTCAAGTTGTGTCCCTAGGCTCAGATTTTGCTCTGCCAAAGGTTATTTATTTACTTATAAAGTCATTTACTCCTTTTAGATTCAAACCAATAATCAAAAATACGAAAAGTAGTCCTCATTTTCATGAACGGCGTATTCATACTACTTATCCACTGACATCAGTGGTAAAGAAACCGAATCTGAGAAGAATATCTGCAGTTTTTAATAGAAATAGTAATTCATTTTTTAAGGATAAAGACACGACAATATTCTTTTTACGCCTATCATGTACTAGTACTTTAGTAGCTTAACTTACTTTGATTTTTAGATCTTCTGGCCAAAGGCCAGAAGAGCTAGCTTATGCCATGGTGCATTTGTCCATCATCCATGTGTGTGTCTGTCCGTGTGTGCATCTGTCTATAAACAATTGCTTGTTTGCACAATAACTTCTTCACTTTGTATTGTATATCAACCAAACTTATGCAGTAGATTGATATGATTTCTTTAAAAAAAATAACACAGCCACATCAGCCCAGGTATGCCTTTGATATTGTCAAAATTGCTTTAATAGAGGGCTTGTTAGGGCCATAAAGTCTTTAGTTTTGATTTTATCAAAATCAAACTTATAAAGATGTTAGCCATCTATTAGAGCTTGGTTCCTTTTCAAAAACCAGCTGATGCTTGATTGAATTTTAGCCCTTGAAATTGTCAAAATTGGTCAAATAGATCTTGTGTAAGGGCTATAAAGTCTTAAGTTTTAATTGTATCACAATCAAACTTAGACAGAAGTTAGATTTTAATGAGAGCATGGTTCCTTTCGAAAAACAGCCAGATCCGACATGCATTAGTGAATAATGGCCCTTTAGATTTTGGAAGATTGCTAAAATTGAACTTGTGAACATTGATACTCCTTCATTAATAAGCTGATGTTAACCAAACTGATACTGTAGGTAGATATTAATTAAACCTCAGTTCCTTTTTAAAAAAACTGACAGTTGTGCTTATGCTTGACTGGATTATGTCTTGTCAAAATTTGAAAAATGTCTAAAATTGACCTTGTGAACACGTTAGCATCTTCAATAATCAACTGTTGTTTACCAAGCTTATACAGGAGATAAATATTAATAATAACCCAGTTCCTGTAAAAAACAGAAAGGTTTGACCATGCTGGACTGGATTATGGCCCTTTTAAATTGAAAAATTGCTATTATTGAGCTTTTGAACACAAAAGCACTTTCATTTTCATCTGATGTTTATCTTTCCTCTAAAGTATTTAGTATTATAAGAGATAGTTTCAGTTTGAAAATCAGCCAGATGCACCGATGCATGACTGGATTATGGGCCTTAAAAGTGAGAAAACTCCTTTTGAGGCAGGTCAGTAGAGTACAGGCTCTCATGATGTGTGGCTGTAAAAAAGATACATATGATTGATATTGAGCACTTTATTATGGCTTTAGTTGTTGCCAATATTTTAACATCCAAAGAAAAATTCATGTAGATAGTTTGTTCAAAAATAAAAAGTTTCACATACTGTTGTTATGAATCTATTGTTGACATTTTGAATATATATTTTTATGTTGATGTACATTTTAATATATATCATGGGCGGATTGAGGCTATAAAAGGGAGTAGCTGGATGCTTAAGGTGAAATTGGTTCCTGGAATGTTGATGTGAAACAGTTATATCTTTTTTGTAAAATCATATAGATCAAGCTTATAATGTTATTAATATTCAACGTGGATTTACTTATCTTTATACGATTTGGAAATTTTTTGTGTTGTTGCGTTTTTGTTTCAAACACAAGCAAGACTGAAGTGAGGTGGGTATTTTCTGAAATGACATATCTACACATGCACAACTGCTCGTTTTGAAATTTTTCTCAGAGGTGAATAACATGTTGAGCCAGCACATACCAAAAAAATAAATGTTTCTACCTCAGGCTCAAAAAGGAGGGTAAGTTGAAGAAATCATTATTCTTCAAATGGCTCTGTTTGATTTTAATAGTCGCAAAAACATTTTGCATGAGATAAATAATGAAAATAGCTGGCATATAAAAACTTATTTTTTTAAAACTTAAGAAATTGTCAGCAAGTTCAAAATTTCTGCCAGTCATGTGTGTACAGCTTTAAGGTGTAAGAATAGTCTAATGGCTGTGTGGCTGAACTTACATTAACTTACATTAATTAACTCTTTCCCCTGCTGCTCAGCACTTAAAGAACAGTTGAGACACAGATTAGGTGCCCCCAGGGTCAGCACTTAAAGAACAGTTGAGACACAGATTAGGTGCCCCCAGGGTCAGCACTTAAAGAAAAGTTGATACACAGATTAGGTGCCCCCAGGGTCAGCACTTTAAGAACAGTTGAGACACAGATTAGGTGCCCCCAGGGTCAGCACTTAAAGAACATTTGAGACACAGGTTAGGTGCCCCCAGGGTCAGCACTTAAAGAACTGTTGAGACACAGATTAGGTGCCCCCAGGGTCAGCACTGTTTTTTACTGACATATCATAACTTAAGCAAAGTAATTATATAACCAATTCCATCCCACATGAATTCATGAATCAAATTTAACTCGGACCATTATAAAAAAATTGTTAGTGCAGTTGAAGGGTGTTTGCAAAAAGTCACAATCCAGTACACAGCTGGGGATTGTAAATCTGGACAAACTTACATATTGTTTCATTTCTTTGTTGTCCATATTGAAAATGTTTTGATAGATGTACTCAATAATTTGTATTTAGTAATTTGTAATTAGATGTAGTTTGAAACATTATAAGATTTGGAAAGGAATCAATCTTCATAGAATGCAATCTCAATTGAGCGCTTTTGAGGCTAGTCTAGATCTCA